>JAUELE010232418.1:0-11971 GCA_031471655.1 Diodora aspera | reverse complement strand
AATACAAAGACAATGTGAAGAATCGTACCTACGATACAAAGATAATGTGAAGAATCGTACCTACAATGCAAAGATAATTTGAAGAATCGTACCTACAATACAAAGATAATGTGAATAATACTACCTACAATACAAAGATAATGTGAGGAATCGTACCTACAATACAAAGATAATGTGAAGAATAGACCTATATTACAAAAATAATGTGAAGAATCGTACCTACAATACACAGATATTGTAACATGGACACATACTGGTGGAACTAACAAGGGATCACATGTTATACCATGCAAATGGTAATAGCTTATCCTATGCTTGCACAAACGATGCCAGAAGGTTCTCGGGGCCTGTGGTGGTAAGACGTTCTACTGATGTCAGTGGCGCTGTATAATTCATGTACACGAATTATAATAGTCCGTGTTTCCGACCTTAAATCCTGATCCTTTTGAACATGCGAACTTATAGAATTATAAGTGTAATTACGATCCGTCGGATAAAGGTTATTTGGTTCGTTTTTCAGTGATTTCTTATTTTGTCTTAGGTTTACGTTGATACCATTCATTCCAAGAGGGCATCGTCCGTCAATAAGTAAGATCTGTTTCTAAACAATACAATTCATAAGCAACACGCTGGCGCTCTTTAAATCGGTTTAGAAAATTAAGTTTTATTTAACTCAGTAAAACATTTAAGAACCTGCAGTATGCATGCAAAACAAGTCGATTGTATACATTGCATTATGATTCTGAATAATGTTTGTTGGGGCACTGATGATGAATGGATTTTAAACAAGTCGTTTATCAAGAAAACTATTAAATATGTCAACCAATTGTGTTTAAAACCTTTAGAAAATATGGAAAATTTCGAAATTTTTGTCAAACCTTTGGACAATATCGAAAATTTAATGATAATAAAATAAGTAACGCCTAAAAAGGATTTGACCACAAAATAACTTTTCAACATTAATAATTCTGATAAATGCTTTCCTCCTTCAAAGAACAGTGTTGAGTCGGTAATCCCCGGAACATGAAAAGAGAAATAGTTCATGTGCTGTAGATCGGAAGTTAGTACGGAATAAATGTATTACGATCAAAATCATAATAAAATATTTCATTAACTAATGTTGTATATGCACTGAAAGTGTGGAAAACAAAACACTCACCTTCCTGGGCTAGACATACAGCCAGATACCCTAATATCACAGTTAGAAGATGGCGACACGTGGTAGCCATGTCAGTCTGAAAGTAAAGGATCAAGTCTTGTACATTTTGATTAACTTAGGTATTAGACGATTAACATTTATACACAGAAAAAGAAAAAGTACACATCCGATCACAGCACAGAAGACATGAACAGGGTCCTCGACTGAAAGAAGCGGCGCTAAAAGTACTGTCTGGCAGTTGACGTTATGTGTTCATGAAACAGTCGGGAACGTATATTCATTGGTCAGAAATGTTGGCTATAGACGTACATAAAAACAGGACTATGAGCGGTCTTAACAGCTGTTAAATTGATTTCCTAAAAGATGCATTAAGTGTGTAGGCAAAAGTAGCGAAAGACCGAAAGGCGTCACATTGCTTCAGATTGCAACAATTGTATGGATATTTAGGATAATGCTACCCTGAAAATCGATCTTTTCAGATTTTTGTTCATCGACAGTATGAGCTATTTATAGCATTTATTAATAAACAAGGGTTTTCCCAACAATTGTATGGATATTTAGGATAATGCCACCCTGAAAATCGATCTTTTCAGATTTTTGGTCATCGAAGGTATGAGCTATTTATAGCATTTATTAATAAACAAGGGGTTTCCCAGTAATTGGAATGGCTGCCTGAGGCGTCTTTTAACGGAACTACTCCTGTTGCCGGGGAAAAAAAACATTAGCAAGCTGAAAGGAAATCTAGATAGCCTCAACGTTCATGCATGACGTCAACAATGTTTACGGGGGTCATGCATATCGGTCATGTGATATAGAAATTAAACTATTTGAAATGTGTGCACCGTCTTTTTTTTAAAGAGATTATAAGCTGTAATAGTATAGCAACATGACCGTATTTAATGCGACTTTAATTAACCGATCGTCTTGAGACACAGTGCGAGATTTCTTTGCAAATCACTCATGCGACAGCTTTTCTCAGTATCTGAGCAACTCATGCAAAACATAATGACAGTTTATTTGAAACAGGTGTCTGATGATGGCACGAGGGTATTTCACATATCCTGTAATAGACGTACTAAAATTCTTTTCACGAAGAAATGAAAACAATAAAAACAATGTTTAAATTAGATTTTAATGAACCTTATAAATAAACCACATTTTTATTAATATTATCAGTCGTGAACTTGGCTGGTTACGTTTTATCATGCTACAAAAACCAGGTTATAAGTTAATGCCGACGAGGGTAGATGTGACCTTCATAATCAGAGGAGGTTCTTGCCCTCGAAACAGCAAGGTCATCTAACAGCGCGTTTCGCTTGCAACAGCTGTCTACTTTTTCAGCAGGCTCATCTCATAAAGACGTCCATGGCGATAAGCTGATACAACCTACGATGAAGGCACTTATAACACTAATTTTATCAACTGTATTTTTTAAACAATTCGCATTTATCATGAGAACTGTTAACAGTTTTAATTTAATATCAACATTTGAGTCAAACGGTTTTATGGTCCTTTTTGATATAAATGTACGCTCGAACACAAAATTTGTTTGTTCTTTTTTTCCCTGTGTACATGTAAAGTGTGATTTTGGCATACGACTAGAAAAACTTGTTCGACTTGACGACATTCTTCAGAATGTTGTTGAATACGGTCAGAATTGTACATCAAAGAGTTTTTAGACGTGCCATTCCAGGTCGGCTATGTTTTCGTGTTTGTGCAATTTCGTGTCCAGTTAGGTCACGAGTGAGTGAGTGAGTGATTTGGGCTTTTACGTTGTTTTCGGCAATCTTTCAGCCACATCATCACGGTCTCACCAACATCACGTCGGTGTCGGGGCTCCTGTCTCTCTGAGCTGAAAGAGAGGTGCCTGGGCTGGACTTTTACCACAACCACCAAGCCTGGCAGATTGCTGGGCTGACACGGTAACCACTGTGCCATCCTGCGCCCCAGAGTGGCGTGTCGAATCTGAGTTGAAATTTCTTCTTTTTTAATCAACCAATATCGATAGTGTTGTGATGATCGGAAAACACTTGAGATTCAGTCTTTTAACCTAGGTGGCGCAGACGCGCGTGTGTGTGTGCGTGCGTGCGTTAGCAAGACATACCGTATTCCTTCTATTTACAATCCAGGCTCTGATTCGTTAGAAGTGTGATGAGACAAGCTGCTATTATAGAGATCCCGCTCTAAATTATTTTAACCCCCCCCCACACACACACACACGCACACACACTTCACACCCCCTTGCGCACGCGTGACTGCACTGGTGTACCCGAAATTCGTTACAAATATACCGTGTTTCAGACGAAGACATTTATGTTAATGTAGTCATCGTTATCTGGGTTCATATTATTTTACATTGTGCGTGTTTGCTCATGTGCAAGGGCAGCGACGGGTGTGCGTGAGAGATAATGTTAAGTCATTAAATATGCCTTGAGAAACATGTCCTTATGAGTCAAGGGCGGAACTCTCCTTCAACATCATGCACAAGCGTCATTGTGTTACCACTTCCCACGCCACGCAGAACTAAGCCGTCTATATTAAAAATTTAATACAAATTAATTTCCCAACAGGTTGCCTGTGATAAACTCAAGTGTCCTTTCAATAATCTGAATCAGGGGTGGCGCCACGGAGGTGTAGTCTCCCCCCCCTGTCGGGGAGCCCTACCCCCCCCTCCTCCCCCAATACATGTAGAACAATCCACATTAATCAGACCACACCTCCCCAGAATTGATTGGTAAATATAAACGATTTTAAGTGAAGAACGTGGATGGTGGGCCCTATTGTCTGACATGACCCTTCTTGTCAAGCGGTCAAGACTTATTACTATTATTATTTCTATGATTATTATTATTATTATTATTTAACACGAGCACCCCATGATTCAGTAGCACAGCATCACGTACTACAGTACAGCAGGACCTTGCAAGCAAACCCTCCCTTGGGACCTCTCAGTTCCTCACAGAAGTTCTAAATGAAAGTCAAAATATTTTGTTAACTTTCCAACCCCCCACATTTCGTTGACTAAAAGTGTATGTATTCCAAGAACCCCTGTGACCTCCACGGCCAACTCCTGCATGAGCTATTTCAATAACAACCTGATATATAAGCGATGCTTCAGGGACCGTATGTAATCTAACTATAATAAACGTTGTTGGTAAAGTCAATCCCCCATTGATTCACTTGGTTTAAGTTCCTCTTAAGTAAACGCTGTTAAAAACCCAGCGAGCTTAGAGAGAAAATACAGAGTTCAACATAATTGGTGTAAGGTTAAAACCTTTAAGAACCTTCTGTTGAAGACGGCAACCTGTCAGTTCTCAAAGCTCATAGCTTACAGTCAGCTTATTACCAGTGTCTCACGGACGTATTCACCTGTATGTTCTTAGAGCTCATCGTGTTCATGATTCATCATTACCAGTGTCTTCACAACTTCATTCACCTGTCAGTTCATAGAGTCTATTGTGTGTTTCGTCATTACCAGTGTCTCACGGACGTGTTCACCTGTATGTTCTTAGAACTCTTTAGTTTTCATTTTTCATCATTACCAGTCTCTCATTACCGTATTTACCTGTCAGTTCTCAGATCCTGCAGTTTTCATGTTTCATCATTACCAGTGTTCTTATTACCGTATGAATTCATCTGTCAGTTCATAGAGCCTATCGTTTTCATTTGTCGCCATTACCAGTGTCTCATTACCTGGTTCACCTGTCAGTCAATAGAGTCCATTGTTTCATTTTCATCATTACCAGTCTCTCATTACCGTATTTACCTGTCAGTTCTCAGATCCTGCAGTTTTCATGTTTTATCATTACCAGTGTTCGTATTATCGTATGAATTCACCTGTCAGTTCATAGAGCCTATCGTTTTCATTTGTCGCCATTACCAGTGTCTCATTAGCTGGTTCACCTGTCAGTCAATAGAGTCCATTGTTTCATGTTTCAACATTACCAGTGTCTCATTACCGTATTCATCTGTATGTTATTGGAACCTATAGTTTCATGTTTCATCATTACTAGCGTCTCACAACTTCATTTACCTGTCACTTCATAGAGTTTATTGTTTTCATATTTCATTACCGTATTCACCTGTTACTAGTAGTTCATAGAGTCTATTGTTTCATGTTTCATCATTACCAGTGTATCACAACTTCTTTCACCTGTCAGTCTATAGAGTCTATAGTTTCATGACTCATCATTACCAGTGTCTCACAACTTCTCTCACCTGTCAGTCTATAGAGTCTATAGTTTCATGTTTCATCATTACCAGTGTCTCACAACTTCTTTCACCTGTCAGTCTATAGAGTCTATAGTTTTATGTTTCATCATTACCGGTGTCTCACAACTTCTTTCACCTGTCAGTCTATAGAGTCTATTGTTTCATGTTTCAACATTACCAGTGTCTCACAACTTCTTTCACCTGTCAGTCCATAGAGTCTATAGTTTCATGTTTCATCATTACCGGTGTCTTACAACTTCTTTCACCTGTCAGTCTATAGAGTCTATTGTTTCATGTTTCATCATTACCAGTGTCTCACAATTTCTTTCACCTGTCAGTCTATAGAGTATATAGTTTCATGTTTCATCATTACCAGTGTCTCACAACTTCTTTCACCTGTCAGTCTATAGAGTCTATAGTTTCATGTTTCAACATTACCAGAGTTTTTACAACTTCTTTCACCTGTCAGTCTATAGAGTCTATAGTTTCATGTTTCATCATTACCAGTGTTTCACAACTTCTTTCACCTGTCAGTTTATAGAGTTCATAGTTTCATGTTTCATCATTACCAGTGTCTCACAACTGCTCACACCTGTCAGTCCATAGAGTTTATAGTTTCATCATTACCAGTGTCTCATTACCGTATTCATCTGTCAGTTTATAGAGTCTATTGTTTCATGTTTCATCATTACCAGTGTCTCATAACCGTATTCAGCTGTCAGTCTATAGAGTCTATTGTTTCATGTTTCGCCATTACCAGTGTCTCACCACCTCACTGCCCTGTTAGTGTGAACAGTAAATAGAGTGCTTTTGAGACATCGTGTGGTTCGTTTTATTTAAAAGACTCGGTAAGTATTTAACTACTTTAACTGCAGGGTGAAAATTGCTGGAAAAGTTAAAAATTATACTTACTCAAAAATATAAATGCAAAGAGTCAGTCAGACTTGACCTGTTAAGACTTCCAGTTAAAATTATTTTTGTATTCATAGACGTCTATATGAATAAAACATACAACAATGTAAACATTTTTACCATGACCGGTAACAAGTATATCCGTTCTAGTACAATAAGCACATGTTTTATGTGACATCTAACTAAAAGTATAAGAAGTATAGTAGTATAAGAAGTCAGTGTGCACGACACGGATCTGATTACTTCCGCCTGTAGTTGTATCAGAAGTGAATACTTTTGTTTGTGCATGGTTTGCATTTAGAAGTGGCCACTCAAGGCAAGTGCTTTATGACCTTCCGACCAGGCGCACATTCAACTATGCTTGCGAATTGTGTCCGGCCTCGTATCGCTCACCAAATGGCACAGGACCACAATTAATTTTCTTCTTTGTTTATCATTAGAAGGGCCAAATGTAGAGCTCTGTAGAATGTTACACAACATTGCTGGAGTAGCACACTGTATACAATTACAGTGTAATTAGAGGGTGCATTCATAAGTGAGAAACTGGTATTTATTACTGACCTTGACCGGCTCGTTTTTCCGCAAAATGCGGTTAAAGGCATTACCAACTGAGACGGCAGTATTTCATATGAAATGCAACAGATTTACCAAAGTTCACAGCCTGCTAGCAGCTTCACTTAGCACGCAAATATTTTAATAACATTTTATGTCATAGTTGAAGGTATTATATCTGCAAAAGAAATCCAGAACTGGGCAGATATTTCAATTTAAAGGACATGGAAACAAGTTTTATATAATTACGCGCAATAAGCAGTCCGTTGCAAGTGTAAACATCCGTTTGTAATGGCTGTTACAATGGTTGACCAACATGGCGCTATGAAGACATGTTGATATCAATTGACTTGTGGAGAATAAATTGAAAATGTATCCTACTGGAAAAGGGTTGGCGCCAGGAATTCAACGACAGGGGGCTGAGATCTCTGAAGGGTGGGGGAGGGTGGTTAAAAACGAAAAGGACGAACATATTTGCTGAGCCAAACACAAACCATTGGCGGCAGTGTTGGATCTCTGACTGCGTTGCGGCCGTTGGGTGAACCATACTAACGCGTGACACAAGCGCAAACGTAGTGGAGGCACGGGATTCAGCAACCATGCATACTACCAAAGTTTTGTAAAGACCCTGAGTCAAGGCATAGCAAATCGAACATCTCGCTCTAACATAGCCATCTCTGCTTAGCCCTGTCTCAGGTAAAGCTAGGAAAGGCAATATAGTCCCAAGAGAATAACCGGTCTCTGATTTTACATTTACTGCCGGGCAAAAGAGACTACTGAAAAATGTCCCAATTACGTTGGATATGCAAGAGATATCCTTTCCAGATTAGGAAGTTTTATCAACGACATGATGTCAATCAAATTACACTCGTTGAAATCCAAGCATCCTTTTGATCAGCTATGACATCAGCTATGGGAGAGGGGAGGCAGCTTCACTGACCCTCATCTCCTTTCAGAGAACCTTAGCCCTACCCATAGGCGAAAAATATAGCAACTCATCAAAGGAAACTTCAAGAGAAAATTTGTGTATTTTATTGTGTTATCACAATTTGTGCCTTTTTCGTTTTGCGTAATTATGCTAGCCGAGCTCTGTCTTGCATCTCAATGAGTGCAAAATGTTGGTTGGTTGAATGTTTTTCACATGGTCCATTTTTCCTAGTTCAAGTGCAGGAGGAAAGTCCGCCTCACCAGTGGGGAGCTGGATGAGTTGATGCAGTGAAACCTGCGAGCTATTGCTGGTACTGACAAACCAATTGTCATACCTAAATGTGGCAGCGTACCCGTACGATAACTGCATGTAGAAATACTGACTACCGCAGAAAAAACCCTAACCCCTTACGGCAGGAATCGAACCCATCACCCCAATAAAAAATCTATTCATTCAAGGTTTGTCAATCATTTAACTTTATTTTTTTTTATTATTTTTTTATTCGTCTTTGTTTATCATTTAACTTTATTGTAAGCAATGAAACTTTGGGATTTCATGCGTCTGGTTCACAACTGACAACTAATTTCCAAACAATTTGGAATTAAGGTGTATGTTTTTAAAAGTAAGCAATAAATACAAATGACAAATTAAGAAAGAGCTTACCGTTGAAAGGATATCGCTTACAAAACTCTCTGTAGCCATGCTAGCAAATTCCAGATGAATGGGAATTGAGGCAGGCACTCTCCTCAACTGCGTTGCAAGAAGGCTGATTTTGGCCGTGAAAAAATCATCTGTCTGTGAGTCTAGCAAATGCAGGCCAGACATTAAAATAAGATCTGGGGTAAAACTGTGGAGACTCTGGAAGAACGCATCAAGCAACGTCAGTTTGGAGTTGGAGTAATCATAGCTGCAGATGAAACGGGTTGCAACAGGTGCTGAGGACGACCCCCAGGTTTCCCCAACTTTGTACTCCATTATTAGATGGTACTCATCCTTGGCCATGAGACTTGACTCGGGTATTTCTATCTTTCTGGGCATCATTTTCTTCAGGATGGGCCCCACAGGCCCCACAAACTGAATCTGAAAAAGCAATCACACATGTGAGTGATTTGGTTTTTTTTACATGATTTTTGGCAATCTTTCACCCACATGACCACGGCCTCACCCACATCACGTTGGTGTTGGGGCTCCTGTCTCTCCCACAACTGCAAAGGCTGGCAGATTGCTGGGCCGACGTGCTAACCACTGCGCCATTCTGTGCCCGGATGCAGTTAGTCTGCATTGAGGTTTAGACGATGTGGATTCACCACTGGTCATTACCAGCCATAGCTCGCAGGTTTCACTGCATCAAAATCATCCAGCTCCCACTGGTAATGCAGGCTTTCCTGCTGCACCCCACTGGCGAAATGGCTGAAAGATTGTCGAGTCCCACTATAAATCCAACCAACCACTAAGGTTTTGTTTCAGTTCGTTATTGATTCTTATTTATTTGCCGTAAACAGAAGCACGCTGTAATCATGTTTTCAAAACGTAGTGCACACCATGGAATAGCGAAGATGTTTTGCAGTTTGCCTCAAGACAGTTATAGCTTGGTCACACAAAAAAGAAATAATTCATTGGAATCTGTTTTCTTAAAAATAAAAATTTTCGAGCAGTAAATCCTCATTTGGATCTTTTGAGTGTAGCTTGCAAAAAGACTGGAATACAAACAGTTTACTTGGTTTGACAACCTGGAGCTGAATGCCTCCCAAGTGAACGAGTTGAAGGCAATGATTTGAGGTGCTGCACGGGCCTGATTGCAATACTATTCGCCCAACAACTGATTACTCTTACAGATGTACAAAATGGAAATGATACAAGGCAAACTAATTTTGAGGCAATTCCCTGGAGAGATTGTGTTTTTAAACAACTTCAACATGAAACTTCTCCGTTTATTGCCCTTGCTCCCAGCCATGGTGAATAAAATTTAAATTGTCAGTCATCATTTCGTGAATGGTCTGGTGATTTAGTTGTCCACTTGTAGTGTTAAGAAGAGTTACCAGCATCCAAATGTACTCCGACATTTGCACAAGAATGACTCGAGCTGGATATTGGCAGGCTGGTCAGGGGAGGTCTTCTGTCAGCAAGTTTAACGTTTTTAAAAAAAGCTAATTGAGATTTAAGTGGGAGTTGGGAAATAATTTCCATTTTTACTCGGAATCAATAATGGTAATGTTGAAGTCTAATGTACGGTGTAATGCCCGTTCAGAACAGGACCACAAATGGATTAGATTGGTCTTCTTATTAATATTTCCCAAATATCTTCATTGTTTAAAATTTTATCAATCATTCTAGACCATATTTGTTTAGTTTAAAAACTGATTTTGAAAATGTGAAACTTGTTCAACAAATCTCCTCCAGTTTGTTTGATGCTATGGGTTTTAGATATTGTGGTATCCTGTGAGGCTTCCATGTAGTGATACGGTGTCGCTTTGAAAAAATAGGGCCCCAGTAACCCAATATCATACAAGTCGACTAACATAAACTGTTTTACTTTCATTATTTTCTTAGTGGTCACTTTAAAAAACATCTTTTCTCTTGGTATTCACCATGCACATCACATTTCGTTAAGCCTACCTTATGTCGAGTACAATGCCATAGAACTGACAGCGACTAGCTGGAACTGGTAGCTTATGTCATGTACTACTGGAGATGACGGCGATCAGACGGAACTGTCAGGATAAAGTTGCTAGCAGTCCTAAGAGGGCTTATGTCGCTTGTGTCCAACTGGATACTAAAGTAGAACAAGAACAGATCGGATGCCAAAAAGTTGCTGGTAGTTGCTGCCCGTTCCTGCACGATGCAACATCAACATAAGCTAGGCTTTATAGCTGAAATATTGCCCTTCTGACGTGAAACGTCAACATAAGCTAGGCTTTATAGCTGAAATATTGCCCTTGTGACGTGAAACGTCAACATAAGCTAGGCTTTATAGCTGAAATATTGCCCTTGTGACGTGAAACGTCAACTCAACACCCAGGCTGTATTTGAATTGTTCTCCCTTCTTTTGTATCCTGTTGCATTAAGGTATGGGTGAAAAATAGCACTTTCTGTGTGAATCTGTAGCTCAGCTCAGACATTAGCATTTCCTCAAGGCTGTACAGCGATATATTTACCATTTGTTCAGTCTCATGTGCAATGAAATGTAGCAAGTCTAGGCAAACAATCTCTGAGAAGATATTTTATTTGTAAAATATTTTTTAAATATTTTAATGAATTGTTCGTAACTAACAATTTCCTCAGAGATTTGTGCAAGTCT
The DNA here is from genome assembly GCA_031471655.1 of Diodora aspera. Classification (NCBI taxonomy): domain Eukaryota; kingdom Metazoa; phylum Mollusca; class Gastropoda; order Lepetellida; family Fissurellidae; genus Diodora; species Diodora aspera. Next base: position 910 of record JAUELE010232418.1, on the reverse strand, counting down.
ATACAGGTATGTCCTTTGTTGTTTTTCATGTCGTGAGATATGTGATTGTTTTTTCAGGTATTCTGACGACAAGCAAGGTGTTGAGCAGATCCCGTAGGAGAGCTTACTCATTCCGTATCCAGGCATCGGACGGGAGTCAGACTTCCACCGCTGATATCCAAATCACTGTCGATGATGAGAACGATCATGAACCTGCGTTTTCCACGTCTTTCTATTCATTTGACGTTCCGGAGGATACCGCGATTGGCACGACTGTGGCTGGTGTCACAGCCGCCGATGATGATGAGGCTGAGAATGGTCAGGTGACCTATGATCTCATCTCTGATTGGGGAAAAGACAAATTCCAGCTCGACAGCACTCTGGGCACACTGACCCTCGTCAACCAACTTGACTTTGAAGAGGTAGATATACTACTTTCCTTTGTACCACTTAGAGATATAGATAAATTCATAGGCTTCCTTCAGAGCACTTCTAAGATATATATCATTTCTTCCATAATGATTTGAGATGGATTGTAATTCATAGTTTGATGACTGATTCAAGAGTCTGGCTTTCTTCAGACAAATCTTGCGGAGCCAGTCAACAATAAGAGTGTCATATACCTGTCAAAAATACTATATTTACAGGCTGTTGACTGACAGCAAATACCGCCCATATATGCACACACTATGATGATTCTTATGACAATTATTGTTGTTTACAACACTTCGTCATCAACAAGTATATGAAACATGGCTACCTTCTTGGTATAAACTACTTTCCCAATGACTAAACATCATTTCAAAATCATCATAACAGCACTTAAATATTTATGTAAATTTCCTCTTCACCTCTTTATTTCAATGAGCCAGGTTGTTAGATTTGTAGTTCATGTCCTCATGGGGCATCCAGGGAGTGATGTGGTGTCACT
>JAUELE010232407.1:0-11972 GCA_031471655.1 Diodora aspera | reverse complement strand
TGTGTTGTCCCTTTTCCTGATGTGCCTCTTGCACATCACATTGCGCTATGGCTGAAATATTGCCCCCTGCAATGTAATCCATTTCACTCACTCAGTGTTACTCTGTTGACGTGGACTGTTTTTAACAAAAAGTTGGAATGAGAAGTGCATTCCTACAAATTCACAATTGTGATGTAAGTTGAAAAAGGACATTCTTAGTACACTACTCAAAAGAAGTTTGGGATCAAGCATTGTGATAACAGTATTTTATTAACAAGAAGCAGTACATCCAAAATCTACATGTTGGCTTATATGTTACTTATCAACGTGAGGATGTTTAAAGTGACAATCCTGAAGATGACATGCAATTTCAAATTTTGAGGAAAATTTCACGTACATAGCAAATCTTCTTTAAATTCAGTAAACTTAAACATTAAATTTTCGACCTTTAAGATGATTGATAAATTTTTATTTGTGACAATATTGTACAAAAACATCCTTTTCTAAAAATATGCTCACGTGGTTAGTTCGAGCAAATCTTCAAACGGCAAAATCGATTATATCTGTTTTTTATTATATCATGTTTGACCCTTAACTTTTGTGAGTAGTATAATTATATCTGAGAAGGATTATCTGGAACTTTGGGGAGATTCTATTTTGTCTTACTTGGTAATGAGTGATGCAAGTTTAGCGTGTCGGAACACGTGGAGGTGTCTCTGACAGAACATGAGACCAGAGAATCAATACAGTCAATGTGACTTGTGTAATGGAATCACCCCTGCTTGTGATGGGCATGCGAGTGGTCGTAAGACTTTCCCTCGCCCAGTTTATTGGTCGTAGGCAAGAGGTGGTTATCAATCAACGCCACAGTTGACGATTTAACGGAGCAGAATCTGATTATTTGTGGAAATTTGTGTCTTGAAACGCCTCTGCTTTCTGTTAATTGAAGCTGCACTGAAACCATTGTGGGGAGACAATAGCATTTTACTTGGGTATATGGATTGGGTGGGTGGTACTAAGTGCACAGAGCATGAGTTAGTGCAGTGGTTGGTCTGTATGCCCTATAATCTACAAATACAGTGAAATCCGGATAAGTAAAATTTCATGGAACCATGGATTTTTTTACTTATCTGATATTTTACTTATCTGAATCCCTCAAAGCAGCCAGAATAACGAGGGAAGATATAAAAGACATGAAATTACCGGGTTTGTTCGAAGATTTGTCCCTTTCATTTTGCACACAGACACATTGGCAAGCACTTAAGTCTTTACGAACAGTTACAATACAAACAAATGTCATGAGCTGGTATTGGGTTGAATTGGTTAGGGTTAATTGGGATGATCACTTGATTATTTTACTTGTCCGATGGCATTTACTCACTTAATTGATTGAAGGGACCTTGAAAATCATTTTAGTGATCCAGATTTTTTACTTATCCGTATCCAGGGAATTTTTTGTTCGGGTTCGCATCGCAATTTGCTAGTCTGTGCTTGCGCTAGGAAATTTTTCTAGTTAACCACTGTGGCTAAAACAGTTATCTATCATTTAGCCACAAACAAATTTGCATAGCCAAACATTTTATCAATATTACATACTAGCAACAAAACCACTTCAAATGTTACAGAATAGTATCTGTAATTCATAAACATGTAATTTAAAAAGAATCTTTTGCTGCAGCAAACTCCTACTGATTCCAGTCACAAACTTATTTTCATTTTAGCCACGACCAATGTCAATTAGCCTATGGCTAACGTGGCGATCTGTAGCGCTAGCACAGCTAGTCAATTTCAGCTGATTGCTAATAAATTTCGGCTGAATGCTAATCAATTGCTGATAAAATGATGATTAATTTGCACCAAATCCTAACCATTTTTGTTCTGAGTGCAAAACTGCTAATCAAAACAAAAAATACCCTGGTATCAAAATAATGATAAATAAAGAAGAACCATGCCAGGACCACAGAAAATTGTTTACTTATCCGGATTTTTTACTTTTTACTTATATAAATCAGGATTTCACTGTTTTAGAAAGAACAATTTCATGCAATATTATCACTACTGAAAATTTACCAATTACCTTAAAGGCCAGGTGAAAATGTAATGCTGAAGTTTGCTGAATTTCAAGAAAATGTGCTTCATGTGAAATGTTTCTCAAAATCTTAAATTCATGATTTGTCTTAAATCATGTGCCAACATGTCATCACGTTGATTTCGGATACACAGCTTCTTGGTAATAAAATACTGTTTTCACTTTGTTTGACCGTTAACTTCTTTTGAGTAGGATAGTACAGTGGACAGTGATGGCTGTACCCCACTGGAGGGCTGCAGCAAACTGGACTGGTGTTTTAAATTATCGCAGTATGGCTGAGTTTGCTGAAAAAAATTGCTATTGATTTCTTTTGATGTGACAAAAAGAGATTGCATCTCGTCAGAAATGAGGGGGCCAATATTGTCTCTGAACAATTATCTCCTAACTTATCAGTACTCAAGTTGAAATCAATGTTGTGCTGCTTCTGTTGAGAATATTTCAGATATTGAATATGTATTGGTGTTTCAGCAAATTGATATTTGTGAAATTTAACGAATTACTGAGTAGTAGATCTACGATTTTTTTTAAATTGTGTAAATAATTTTCTGTTTGCGTTCATTGCGCAATTCGTGTGCATCTGCGATTTGTGGATTTCATGTCTTAAGGGATAAGTGAGAGCAGAGTCTGCACAGTAGAATAGTCGGGACAAAAGGGGGGGGGCTATATTTTTGAAGATTTTGTGATGGAGGGGGGGCACTTATTGGGTCAAATACGGTATTATTATTATTATTATTAAAAGAAGGAGTAGTATGGACTCCACACTTAATCCAAACAAGACACAAATAATCATGAGGCTAATGTGTAGTTTATTCAAAACCGGTTATTATAATTATTATACGGTAGATATGTCTGGAGAGATAGATATCATTAATGATTGTATTCCTGGTGCCGTGGTTGAAAAGAGTATTTACTTGTGTGTCGGGTTACTCACAAAAAGTAGTCGGGATTTCATCATGTACTCGAGCAGACTGCATGTTACTTATTGGGAATCAATACATCAGGGAAGTGTCAGTCACGCCTTGTGTATGAACTAATCCTGTGTGTTACGTCGCTTCATGTTGGATATAATTGGGTGTGGCAACATCGGAGGTACTCGTCAGAGAGCGATGATGTGATTTTGCAATAAAACTGTTGTTTTGCAGAAGTTGTAGGCATATTGAGCTATACGTCTGAGTGGGTGTCATATCTAGGTTTATGTAAATTTAATAAGTTGGGTTTAGGTCATTGAACGTGTTTGACTTCTTGTGTCTTGATTTCAAGCTGTTCTGTGTTATGTTGTCTGTTGATGCTGAGTCCATTTTAGACTGCACCCTGGCGCCATTGGCGCACTATTTCGGCATTTCAACTTCAGGGCCCTCCTGATGCATTTAATTTTTGACTGACTCGTGTTTAATATTTCACTTCCAGTGCAGTAGACCCCATGGGGTTCCCCGGGGGTGTTTCTAATACCAGAAAGAATAGGACCTTAGTATCCTTATGCTTGCCGTAAGAGCCATCTAAAATGAGGATCTTTCTCTTTCTCTTTCTTACTGATGTGCCTCTTGCACATCACATTGCGCTATGGCTGAAATATTGTCCCCTGCAATGTAAAAATCCATTTCGCTCACTCACTCTCTCCAGTGCAGTAGCAACACATTTCATAGGGGTGGGGCTGAACTCGACTCTGAAGACAACATTTCATTGGGGAGGGGGGGTGAACTAGGCTTTCAAGAACAAATTCATGGTGTGGGTGGGGGCGGAACTCGACTATGAACATGAAAAAGTAGGGAATTTTCCCAAGAGAAAAAAGTTGGTGGGGGGGATGGGATGCCTTGGTGATATAGTTGAAAGATTGTTGAAAGCCACGTTATATCCAAAATCACTCGCACGCCTCACTGACTACTGCTTATGACTGTACCAGCCGAGTCCCAGGCAAAATTCCACCAACCAACCAACAATCTTCCACAATTTCTGACTACTGCTTGTGGGTGTACGAGCAGGAAATTTCCGATGAGGCTGATATCAGACTGTGCTTATCATGTGTTTGATCAGCAGACATACTCGAGCAGTTATTTCTCGGTAACTGTCCTCTCATCCTGCGTCTCCTGGTAGTCCATTAAGTATCCATATATCAAGCTTATCTTCCTCATCTCTCCCTGGCGGGGAGTTTCCAGCTAGTATTAGTGTCTTGCCTGTTCATTTTGATAATAAGGAGTTATTTAGATGTTAGCAAAGCAATATTAGGTTCGATTTCGATAGTTTTGCTTATCTGTTAATGGTGGAGTGGCGTGGTTAGCCCAGTAATCTGCCAGCCTTGCATTTATGGATTAAAATTCCACCCTGTTACTGTGGATGCGGGATGGCGCATGGGGTAGCGCGTCGGCCCAGCGTTCTGCCAGCCTTGGTGGTTGTGGTTGGAGTCCCGCCCAGGCACCTCTCTTTGAGTCCACCGCAAGGTCGGGGGTTCACTTTCGTTCCATTCAAACATTTGGTGCTCTTTGTACCAGCCGTAGCGTTATGGTTGAAATACTACCCCTGCTACGTTAAATCACATTCATGAGTCCGGAGAGACAAGAGCCCTGACACCTATTTGGTGTTGGTGAGACCGTGGTGATGTGGCTGAAAGATTGCCAAAAACCACGTAAAACCCCAAATCACTCTCACCCATCCAGTTACTTATCAATCCAGTGATTGAACCCTAATCCTGGTGTCAAGTGACACCATGGCAGGGTTCGCACAGGTCCTTGAAAGTCCTTGAATTTGGCTTTGGTCTTGAAAAGTCCTTGAATTTGACTTTGGTCTTGAAAAGTCCTTGAATTCGGGTTTCGTCATGGAAAGTTCTTGAAATACACGGGAACGTCTTGAAAATGTCAAAAAGGTCCATTAATTTCATGGCAAGGGGAAAACAGTACATACAACTATCACAATGCCGGGAAAGTGCGTTTTCAACTTGAAGTGGCTTGCTGATCCTAATTTCAAAAAATGGGTGGGGTCACTGAAATATGGATAAATACAAAGCTATTTGCACATACTGTCAGAAACTTATTGACATTCGTCGTAGTGGTGAAAGTGCTGTCCACTCGCACATAAACAAGAACTATTTTATGTCCTTGAAAATATACATTCATCCATGAAAAATACTTGAATTTTAGAAGTGCAGTCCTGTATGAACCCTGCATGGTGATATGGCTGAAAGATTACCGAAAAACAATGTAAACTCCTAAATCACTCTCTCACTGTGAATGACCTTGCATAGTTGTGAAGGATGACAGTGGTATGAGCATTCAGGGAATCAACCCAGTAGTCACAGCTTGTCATAGAAGGCGATTAAACGTCTCTTTCACTTCTCGAGCTGTCGATCTCAAACTGTCTTGGTATGTCTTTCACATCACTGTTTTTAAAGCTGATAGGTTTGTAAAGCACTCGGCTTGAAAGATTTTACCTATAACCCCATGGGACTTCTTAGGAGTGAAAGAATCGTGGGCTCCCGCAACTCAATGCTTGTTGTACAAGGTGACTAAACAATCATAGAGCACCAAAAGGGATGTAATGAACTACCTTGCATATCACATTGCTTTTTAGATAATATATTATTCTTACAATTCAAAACATCATCTCAACTCAACGCTCTACGTTTTAATTACAGGTATCTAGTGATGGAGTTGATGGATGCCAATCTATGTCAGGTGATACAGATGGATCTCGACCATGAACGCATGTCGTATCTCTTGTATCAGATGTTGTGTGGCATCAAGCATCTTCATCTTGCCGGAATTATACACAGGGTAAGTTACGCATAGTTTTCTATGATTTGTGGTCAGCCTGCTTCCATTCTGTCCAGATAAGGGTCCATCCCAATTCAGTTCACGTGTGATGCTTTAGTGTTGATCTGATCATTTTCAATTTTGCTTTCTCTTTCTTGCTATCGATCCTGTGGTGTCTCTTTTCCTGATGTGCCTCTTGCGCATCACATTGCGCCATGGCTGAAATATTGCCCCCTGCAATGTAAAAATCCATTTCACTCACTCTATCGCCAACAGTATACATGTAGATCTAATACGATAAAAACATATACGTTGTGACGAAGATGTACAGCCAGTTAGTAATCTTTAGCAAATGATACTAATTATATATTTAATTTGTCTTGTCTATATCCCGAAGACATCGACCTAATTAGTCTGTAGTGGTGATTTAGACATTAATATTATATTTATGGTGTATGTATATATAGCATACATGTACATGTATATCGTGGCCGCATGCGCAACTGAAAAAGAAAGAAGGGAGAGAGAAGAGAGATAGAAGGAAAGAAGGAAAGTGAAAGATAGAGAATGAGAGAAAGAAAGATATAGACAATGTCTGTATGTGTGAGAGAGAGAGCAAGAGAGAGAGAGATAGTTAACTGATTTGTCATATATTAACACCTTTTTTACGGTTGAACAGTTGATAAATTGCTGTTAGGCTACTGTTGTTGTCTAATCCTAAAAATGTAATGCCATTCAGTCATATTATTATATACTGACGTACAAAAAAACTATACTAAGACTTTGAGAGATCACTGAATAACTTCCCGGTACGTGGGATGTACAAGAAATATCCCTTCAAGATTAGGATGTCTTATCAATGCCATGATCAGATGATGAAAAATCAAATTACACAAAGACGTAAGGGAAAGTAACTGAAATCATCTGGTATTGTTTCTTTTGCACGTCAGTATATATATGTTAAAACACGTTGACATTTAGGCACGACAAGAGAGATGCGTGTTTAGTTCATAAAACGGATCGAACGAATACGTGAACTGCATGCCACGGCCGTCTGGAATGTATATACATGTATATATATTTATTAAGGTTGATACAAACAGCATTTTAACATCAGGTTTAATAGGCTGCAGAAATTTGGATCTATTTTCCCTGCATAAAGATTGCAATGTGGCCGTTCGACGATTCACCCTCTAGTGCGTATATGATATTATGTTAAAAGTTTAAAATACGCTGAAAATTAATGCGGCATTATATATATATATCTGTATCGGAATTATGATAATACTTTTCATGATACTTTTACATAAGGCATGTCGATCTAACAAGTGCGATCTATTCACTAACAAAATCCCAAACGAAATCAGCTGTTGCGTTAAGCGACAATATATTGTTTTGCACTGGTTGTAATTATATAAGACCCCGGGGGGGGGGGGGGGCCCCCCCGCGCGGGTCCAGGGCAGAACCATGGCGGGTTCAAATTGTCCTAAAGAATAAAGCACAGTTGAACTTTTAGTTTGGGAAGGGGGATGTGCAGACCGCAAAAGTTCCCTATTTAATGCTGTTTTACATACGGATTTTGCTGGAAAGGGGCTGAGGGGTGCGCACTCCCTACACCTTCCACCTCTCTTAGATTCGCCGAGCTAGGGATGCCCAACACGTGATTTTATGCTCAACTAAAAAAAACCACGAGAATGTACAGGGTGTGTTTATGTTAGTTTATCGGATTCAATTATAAAATACAAACACGTTTTACTTTTGAATAAAGTATTATGTTTAATGTACTTTTTTTTATTGAGAAGTATAACGTTACACAGCAAAAGCGAAGACGGAAATAAAGTGCTGATTTTACTGATTTTACTGCCGCTTCTACAGATACGTGTTTTGAGTGTAATTTCGTAAAGAAGGGGCAAAGTAATCCCCAGGTCTATATCCTTCATCGAACCGGAAACATTTAAATAAATCATGATTCATAAATATATTTCTAACGTCTTCACACGAGATTTATTGTCGTCAAATTGAGCTCATTTCAAATATTAAATTCCGCTTTCCACAAAATATCGGAGCGCATTTTTAACAAAAACCCAAACCGGAAAGAGAGGAGTGAGCGAAAATTTGATGTTTTGATTTAGCTCGACTTTTCATAAGTGTTGCCAATCATGTTTACAGTTGCAAATATTTTAGCTTATGCTGTGGGAAGGAGTCAAATATTTCGATCTGGTAAATATCAATAATCCGAAGCGTGACACTTTGTAGATATCTTGGTATTCCAATGTATGTTTTCATTGCTTGCCCAGAGAGTGCAAGTCAAGTGTGTGCAAATTCGTAATGCCCCATTGATAAATTTAGATTAAAATAATGGGCGTTAATTGTGATATTTACATTAAATTAAACACAAATGTGTCATATTTTATTTGAAATTGAAAAAGGAATGGCAAAAGACACATTGAGTGTGATGACACATCATTTATACAGAAATAATTGTAGCCCTCAAAAATGAGGTGAGCTGCTTTACCATTGACATTTCAGTAAGTACTGCACACTTTAATAATGCTACATTCCATAAATCAAACAGATCTTCAGATAACTCCTTATAATGGTGTAATCATTTACATTAATGAGTTTATTTAAGTACATAATGTCCAGCCGTCTGACAAATACAATGAATTTAATATAGTGATAATAACATTAATAAAAATAACCCAAAAAATATGAAGAAGATAATAATAATGATAATCATAGCTCAAAGAGGCAATAGTAATGGATAATAAAATTGTCATATTTAAAAGAAATTTGACAAGCATTTGTCAAATGCTGAATAATACAATAATGGTAATAATAAAATTTAATAATAATAAGACTAATTATAATTTCTTACAGCTTACTTAGAGAGTCGTTACTTTACCAGTCATCAAAAATCGCCTGAACTGGTTGAAATGGTGAAGTCAGTAATCCCACCCCTGACCTATGACAAGCACAAGGGACAGGCGGGCCACATGGGTGTGGTCGGAGGATGCAGAGAGTGAGTTATTGTCTTGTGTACAGGCCCAGTCCACAGATGGACATGTGGGAGATCTCTCAAGGCATAATGCACACATGTCATTCACTATTTTTCAAACTAATGTTAATAATATTATTAATAATGATCAATGTTAATTTAATTTCAATACATATGTGCAAAAATTGACCAGTAAGATAATTGACTTTGGAATATAATATATAATGGTAGGGTGCCTGGATATAAGGTAGTGTGGCTGGCATGATATAGGTGACACCATGGTGATATGGCTGAAAGATTGTCAAAAACCATGTAAAATCCAAAATCACTTACTCACGTATTATGGACTTTATCAAAATTGATGCCAACTTAACATCTCTGATATGTAACTATCTCGTGTACTGATCAAAAAGTCAAGAAATTGCCACTGTTGTAGCCTTGCTTCAAGTCTGTACTGCAATATATTTACCATACGTTTCAGATCCATCTAAAAAACTTGTTAGTACAGGGTATTTTTTTGTGGAAATTTTTGATTAGCAGTTTTATAACTCTGGACGAAATTGCTTAGCATCTGGTACAAATTGATCATAATTTTATGAGCAATTGATTAGCAGTCCGCCGAAATTCACCAGTAAACTGCGTTGCGAACCCAACCCAAAAATACCCTGTAGTAACTAAGTACGAATTTCCTCAGAGACTTGTGCAAGTGTATCATTGGTATTGCATTTGTAATTCAGAATGAAGAAAGAAAATCAGGGTTTGGGTAATATACATGTAGATGAAAAATTGCTGAGTATGCGTGTTTGAATACAAACTACTTTATTGAAAGTGCAAGTACCCTTGTGATATTTAATATTTGTTTTTTAATTGTTACTGATTGTATGAATCTTCTATCAATAAAATCCTTTAAATTACACCTGTTCCAGGTATACAGGTGCTCCATACTATGCAGCAATATCCTCACTGCGAGTGGTAAGTCTTTCTTCTGAAGCTCATCTCCGCATCTTTTGATGATCAGATGATTGCTGAAATCCAAGTTCAGCAACTGAGTTTTCTAGTCTTGGTGGCTGAGTGGTCTACATTGCAGGTGTGTAGTGATGGCATTTACTGCCTGACTCTGAGGGCACAGGGTTTGAATCCCAAACAGGACTCAACCCAAACAGTGGCAGAAAAGCTACTTTTCAAACAAGTGTAATCCCAAGTCAAACAAATAATGTTGTGAGCTTATTATTTGATCATTTCCAAACTGAATTAAATATTTCACTGCCTGGGAAGCTGGGGCAAGTGCCCATCAGGGGGGTACTGAATGTTGACGATGGTAAAACTTCTAGAATTTGGAATTTAAGAAAATAATTAGTTTTTGATGTGTTCAAATTTTTGGAAATTAGTGATCTTTGATAAAGTTAGAATTCAAACTATTGGAAATTGCTACCAAAAATTAAGTAAAAAATATGAAACTTTGGAAACTGCTTTAGGTAATATGCAAGATGTTTCAAAATTTTAGAAATTCCTTTTTCAGATTTTCGAAATTCTGGATGTTTTACCATATGTAGAAAACTTAGTTACTGAACTATGTTAGTGAAGTCATGGTGGTTGAGCGGTCTATGTCTCGATTATCTTTAGTGCTTCACACTGAGGTTCAGACCCCGGACAGAGCTCAACCCCAAACAGTAGCAGCATGGCGTCTTTTTAAGGAAGTGTCATCCAACATAAAACAAATGATGTTGAACTTGGGAACTGTCAAACCAATTTCATTGAAATTCATCTAACATTTGTGGGAAATTAATGTTGTCGAGAACGATATGGCATGGCAGACAACAAGGGAGGAGACATTTTCCTTTAGGCTACTCCTAAAAGCATTTTCTTGTTGTATCTGGGACTCAGCATTTTGACAAAAGTTTACAGGTAAATCTTGTTATGATGGGGCCATGATATGACTCATGATTATATCACCCTTAGTTTGTCAGTACGGGCTGCAGCTTGCAGGTTTCACTGCATCAAATCATTCAGTTTCCCACTGGTCACAGGGTCATGTCAGAGAACAGTGTGTTGGTGTTGTTACCTAACATTTGGGAGGATTTTCTTTTCTAGGGAGGAGACCTGGCAAGCATCTTCTGTACAAGTGATGCCGCTACAGCCATTAAAACCTACAACCCTGACATGATTGTTCTGCCATACCTGTGAGTTATTTGAAATTATTAATAATGATAATTGGAGATTTTAATTTCAGGAAAATACAATTGTGTTAGTAGATAATGTACAAAGATGGATCCATCAACATGAGAAGGGGTGGGTGGGGGGTGTAGGGACTTTTTTCTGACCGAAGGACTGAAGGACTGAAGATGCAGTTTCCCAGCATTTGAGTTCTAAGGGTGTAGTTCAGATGCAGGGAGCGGGGAATTCAGTCTACAGTGTTATGGGGAAATGCAAACATCGATATTGATAGTCAGTTAAAAGGAGTCAAGGTTTGCCCAAAATTGGGATGGTCCTCCACCAACCCAGAAGTATTACCTGTGACATTGGACTAAAAATTAGTCCTCGAAATATTTAATTATATTTTCTTGTATGCTTCTTCAAGAGACTGCCTTCTACAGTCTGCATATAGTCTAGACTTGCTTAACTTGAGCTAGATTGACTCAAGGTTCTATAAAAATATTCCTTGGTCATGGGGCAAAACTATTATGACATGATCTGCCTTTTTTGAGGTCACCATATTGTAATGGACTTTAATCTTTGATTGATGCAGGGATGATAGTAATGCTGTTGTCAAGATCACCGATGTTTTACCCAGACTTCATGCTCTGGTCATTGGACCTGGCTTGGGTCGAGATGCAACTATACTTAAAAACACAACTGTAAGTTTCAACAAAGGTCACATTATTCATTTCGCCAAACTGTCCAATTTTTTTTAAATTAGAAAAGAGATCACCTTGAATAATATCATCATTCTCTATGACAACGATACCATTATTCACAAATATAGGGTTTGAAGAAATATAATTGCTAAATATGTGCAAATAGTGGCAAATGACTTTAAACAACTAGCTGGAACTGGTAGATTATGTCGACAACGAGATGAAAGCGTTCAGACCCAACTGTCTAGGATACGGTTGGCAGCAGTTGTATAAGTGCATATGTCGCTTGTGTAAAAAATCAATTTCAT
>JAUELE010232396.1:0-11972 GCA_031471655.1 Diodora aspera | reverse complement strand
GAGTCTACTTTTGGGTGGAGATACCGCGCTATAAAAGAACTATCCATTATTATTAAATAAAACAAATAATGTTGGATGTTATTATTTTATTATTATAGGCAGCTTATAAGCAGCGTATATACAGTCGCGACTCCCTGGGGAGTATACACATCTTGCTGCCAGTTAAGATGTGATAATCCTTTGTTAATATACCCGCAACCAACAGTTTAACCAGGAATCCCATCCCGTACAGAAGCGTTGGGTAATAAAAGCCAGTTTTCTGTGCAATTCTCGTGTCTGAAACAGTTGTACCGCTGTACAGATTAGCCTTTTATTTAGTCTAGCTCGTACCATCAAACACATTTCAAACTTTAAAACTGCCAATATATTTTGTAAAGATGTTCAATCGTCTGATGTAGTACGTATTGCACGATCAGTTGGGATGGTCTGAAGAACACTTATCGGCACAATAAACCTTCACTACAGTCGCCGTGACACTGCAGTCTGCCTCAATGACATTTAAGGATGAAATGGAGCAATTAGTTGAAAGTGTATCCCTGCTTCTTTTGAACCCGAGCTCTCGTCTTTGGTGTGAAACGACAAGACAATATTACTTACCAGACTACAGGCAATAGCACCACTACCTACACTAGGCAGGACTCATCAATATGGACCAGTGCCTCAAAACATCATGTCAGGTTGATGGTGGTTTCAAGCATTCAGAAAGATATGTGCTTTTTAAAAGTCCAGGTTTCGTTATAATACACATTTGATTGACAAGACACAAGTTGTGGATACATAATAATAACGGTTACTGTCATTGTACATTTGCAGCTTGTAATGACTATAACCACGCTTGCTATCTCGTTCTAACAAAGAGCTGTTAGAATTCAGTGAGCAAGATATCTGACCTACGACATCTGCTGGCAGTTCCCATAAGGGAATTGAGACAGTGTGGCCTAACACCAATCTCTATTTCTGGCCTCAGCAATTAAATTTGCCACTTGGACAGGGTCAGTGTAGCTCGTAGGCAGAGATGTCCGGCTGTCGGTGACGAAGCAATTTACAGTGGAGGGAGTCGTCATTCCAATTGGTCTCAAGTTGGGGTCATCGGCGGCACAAGTGACCACCTTTTGCCCTTTGAGTTACTCATACTGACCAATGGTCAAACCTTAAGGAAATGGTCTCGGACATAAACGGCAAGTTGTGTGAGGTTGTCATTAAGTCAACTCTGACTCGATCTGATGCCGGGGTAGACCACTATCACTGATCACTCCGTGGTGTTTACATTGTCTTCAATTTCCGACACTTAAAGATGGCCACGAGAAACGATCGGATCACTTGTCGGCCCCCGATCGATTGCAGGAGTCGCAGGCATTTCATTACAGTTACTGTCTACATTGGTAGGCTCTGCTCTTTATACTGGAGACCAATTAAATACAGGTCATCGCAGTATTGAGCTAGTGGGTCACCAAATGTACATACATCACCTTTGCAGAGTATACAGTTAATGCCGTTTAACAGATCTAGAGTGAACTTGATAACAATTAACGGAATTCTGGTGGATTCTAGTTATTATTATGGTATGTTAATAACTCTGATTCTTGTGATATGAGCAAAAACAGTCAAATCGTAATTAGAAAAGGATAATGTTTCATGAAAAGTATATGCCAAATATGTCCGTTGCATTATGCACTATGACTTACACCATAGTAATTCCACTGGCTGTAAAGGAACAATTCGTCCGAATATTTCGTTATCACCCTGAAGAAGAACGGCCACATGCAATATACTTGTTTTCACAAATAATTTGGAAATGTGTACTTGCGAATGGTTCCTTGGAAAATAAATACAGATTGCGGAAGATGAACATGATTTTATCGTGACAAATAATTTCTTGTGTCTGATATTCTGTTTGACCACGCTGTTTTTGGTTCATTGTAAACAAAATATAATCAAGGCGCACGTTGAGTTGAACGTTAAACTAGGTTATTCGACAAACACAAGCGAGTGGAGAAGTCGTAACAGCTTATAAAACATTTGATTTTGATCCCAGTTTAATGTAATTTGGTCTCCAAAATGCGAATTTTCGGCCTACTTGAATTTTAAATATTAAAACAATATTTGATACGTCTGGTTCCCCAAAAGGACCCATGGCACAATATATCAAGAAGTGCAGAAACATGGAGCTGCAGCCAAGATATGAACTCCTGTGGTCAATACACTTCGCGCAGTGATCATCTAGTTCCCACTTTATTACCATCAGATAACCGTTAAGTGCCCTTCGACCGACCTTAAATCTCGGCTAATCTTAACAGATTTCTCTTCTCCCTATTCCGATATTATTTGGGACCGGAGAAACGTTGTGTCTGATTATACTGTACTAGCCGTGTTATTGTTATGAATTAACTTAAGCATTTTGCTTTTCACCCATAAAGCTTATTTTCATTGCCGCCTCCGGTGTATTGATCTTTGGTTAATACAGTATGTCTTCGCCGGCCAAGAAAATGTTTACTTTATGAGCTGGTTGTCAGTTTCTTTTGAGTCAATGACGCTAAACGAATGGTAAATGTCATTCAGGAAAGGTTGAAAGTACGTTTGGAGAGTTTTTCTGTTAGACAGGAGTTTTTCAGCCATGCTGTCAACTGAGTTCAACAAGGGTACCGTGTAAATAGAATAAATTACAAGTAGTCATATCGTGATCGTGGCTTAAAAATTTCTGGCCTCATTTTTCGATTGCCGCAGATTTCTAGAGTAGTTTTTGTCTTAAATCAGATTCAACAACAGCTTTTTAATCGTCGACATGAGGCATTTATTGCTTTTAACACGATTTTAGGGCCGATTATTTTGTTTGAAAATAGAGAAACAGAAGTTGATGATGACCATAAACGTAACTACAAAAGGAACTATACGATAGTTAGTTGTGTGTTAGTGAGACTGTTTCTCAAGCGGTATGTTTAAAACGGTCATATATTGTTTCAACGGTCAAAGTGTATCAACTAGTTTTGATTCTTTCTCAAAGCTGGCATTCATTTTGAGAAAAATATCAAATGACAAGTCGTCTAAACATCAGGAACTGCAACCTTTCACACAAGTTGATACATTATTCACGCCAGTATATAGATTTTGCTCAGATAGACAACGGTGGTTGATATGAGAGTTATTTTCAGAACTCCGTTCCCTCTGCAAATAGCCTCAGTCTGTATTTAAATAGTCTCGGACCCTCAAATCACAAATCTGAGCGCAATACTCAATATATTGAGTTCATCCAGGCATTGTTCTATATTTGACGTAGTGATGTCTAAGCCCAGTCAGCTGTATATTTCACGACGCACTGTTATTCGACATCAGTGTTTCTACAGCACACATAAGTCTAATAGTGACCTGGTAATTAATCGTAATCTGCAAAACGCAATCCTGCCATTTGTCAACGAGGCTTAATGTACCTCCAGCCGATTTTGTGCGTCAGCGTGTTCAGTGAGAAGTCGTCCGACCCATAGTGTATGTTGCCACACGCAAACCGGACCATATACTGAACTAAAAACCTGTGATGGAACTAACAAATAATATAACAAACACATACTGGAACCGTTGTGTTGCCGATGTGTGTTTCGTAGCATTGTTTTATTGTATTTATGCGGTTGCATAGAAGTAATGGATTTAAGGTTGCAAACCGAAAGTAACTACGAGGGAATTTACTTGTAACTCCATACTTTAGCGTTGCGACTTTTGGGCGAAATATTACCTGAATCGTTTCAGGATGCCCTAACTACTCACGTGATGCATACTTAAGATGCACTTACGAAAGCACCATGTACAATTAACTCTTTGAAATCTGACGGTGTCAACAGTCAAGATCTTCATCCTGTAAACATTGTTAACATATGGCACTGACTGATTCTATCTACTGCATTGCATGGATGTGAACTCTTTCCAATTCTCAAGGAGAAAATATAATCAAAATAGAAAATGTTCAACGTATAGTCTTCTTCTGATGCATCTTTAGATAACCTAGGAATGAGGACTTTAACTGGTTTTAAGGATAAGTGTAAACTGTTGTATCGTCTCTGTACGGCCAGTTGTTTGTATTTTCACAAACATAATAGTGTGTGCGTACACGTTTTAACATAACTATCATTGCCAATCCGTGTGGAGTGATAATGTCTTTCGCACGAAAGTATAGACTTATATCCCAGTATGTTCACACATATATACGTACAGACAGGTTTCCCAATCAAACTCCATTAAACAGTTGTTAAAAAATCTGTTCATTTATATGAACAACTTTAATATCAGCAGAGAAGTTAAGTGAAACAGGATATGACAAGATACAGCCAAAGATACATGAATTCAGAGCCTCGAAATTGTATTAATGTTTCAGTGGAATTTTTTTCCAGGCCTATAGTTTCAAAAGAATGTAATTGTTGCTATCGCTATGTATTTGACTATGACAAGCATATTTGGTTGCACTGTTAAGATTCATTTACCTAGGTAACCATCTCTTTTATGTATTTATGTATAAATTAGATGATGAAACGTATGTACAAGTAGAATCTCTGGAGGAGGATGACGTGTTAGCTCTCGTGTATGAAAACCGTGTTGTAAATATTTTCAGTTTAGATTATCAGACTTGGAAAGAAATAGCGATTGACTTCTAGAAATATACTGAGAAATTGAAACCTGCTCTCAAATACAGTAACACATAGGTCTATGTGTTTGCTATTTCCTGCCCTTGCTGTAAATAGTTTATCTTGTTTATATTATGTCAATAATATGTAAGTACATTATGTACGCATGTAATGTCTGGAGGACATAAAGGCATACATACATCCATTCATCCACCCATACAATGGAGAATGGCAAGGAACTCCAGTATGCAGTTAACATTTAAATTAGTTGCATTATCATAGATACTTCAGTTATCTCAATGTTCCAGTATTATGCAGGTTTCTGAATTTCAAGATCACAGGTTACATTTTAAATTACCTTTCCTAAACTATGGGTTAAACTGATTTTTACCAGATGCTTGCAGTGTCTTTATCATTAACACCACTAGCAAGAACAATGTAATAAGACAACCGTATATCTGCAACGGTACAGTTGGCGAAGTTGTCTGGATTATCATGTAATTTAATTGTCCACAATAAACGTCTTAAGCATTCTCTAGAACTCATGCAGTTTGCCTTATTGTAATAGCTGCTTCGCTGGGTTTCCTTAAAAGGCTTATGCCCGTCGTATATGTATTAAGGTTAATTGCATGAAAAACAAATGGCTCGTATCTAGGAAACATGATATACTAGTATTATATTCAACCAAACTATTAAAGGGTCACTCATTGAGATACGTGTAATATCTTTTGAAGCATTGCTTTCCACAGCAGTTAGGTTCGATATCCATAATGATTGACAACACACCCTGCTTGATTATTGACGTTTTATGTCGTGACGTGCTGAAAAGAAAACATGCTAAACTCGGTACTTTATACTGACTAGAAATGTCAAAAAATCTCAACATAACATGGGTATAAAAACCAAACGAACGAACGTAACCTTCTTTTCATGCACATTTCCTCTGTTCATGTTACAAAACAGACATTTATCGGTAAAGCTCAGTTACGTATTTTCCCATCACTATGACTTTGGACACCCATGTGTATGTCATTACACCGACCCTTCAATAGTTCTGCCGAGTATATTTGAAATGCAAATATCACAGAGTGCATTGAACGTAATGCCCCATAACTGCACATACGAATATTATAATTTGCGACAAAGATACTCTAAATATAACGACGTGTTTTTTTAACTCGGATTGCTTAGGTCTGAGCTGAAATGACCCACAAATATAAACCTTGTAAACAGACTACCAGAGTATATTAATCCTAAAATTCTTAACATAACTGCATTGATTAATATCGTGATGAAAATAACATTAATATTGTAATGCCCCTCATTAATTGCTGAAGTCATCTTCTGACGTCATGGGGGTTAGACTTCTGGATATAAATCCCATACACATCGTCGTTTGGAGTTTGTCTCATGAGGCTGACCTTTCTTGTCAAGTCATTTGTAGACAAAAACAGCGATGGGTTGTAGATCCAACAGTCATTAACAACAAAGGACGAAATGAACTAGATGTATGATATTTACGAGCTAACTGAGAACAGCGCAGCACACATGTGCACTTTAAAGATAGGAAAGATAGGTTTCGCGGCATTGTATTCTGTATTGACATTGTATACATTACAGCACACACAATACACGTAACGCTTTGAAGTTTGAAGTTTGATAACGTTTTACAGAATAATGAATTATATATACATGTACGTATTTCAATTCTGAATGTGCAATAGTATTTTACATATTGTATATCGGCGATGATATCCGTTTGCAGCGGATGTATTAAAGAGTAGCACCTTTTAGTAGATGCATTGCAGGTCCAAAATAACTCAATCGGTATTACAGACAGTCAGATGCTAATCAATGTGTGCATTCAGACCAGAATCACCAAGTTTCGTATTAATGCTACATCTGTATTTGTGTTTCCAGGGAGTTGACGAATGTTGTGGACGGTACATTGTTCCAATGACTGGGGTAATAGTGTTGGGCGCTTTGAGCATGCTGCAGCATGGATGAGGTGCAATATAAGTGTTCACATTATTATTATTATTATTATTATTATTAATATTATTATATATACTCAGTCACAGGAGTCAGTCAGAACAGGAGAGAGAAGATAACAAAGCTAACCAGTTTGTAATGACATATTCTCAGTAACTGAGCAGCCAACATCTCGATCTATAACGCTGGCTATTGGTGCCTGACCCTGACGTCACGGGTTCCAATCCCGAACGGGGCTTATCTCAAACAGTAGCAGAATACCTACTTTCTAAGGAAGTGTAATCACAAATTCAACACACTAAAAAGAAGCCCCCCCAAAAAAAACCCAAAACCCTCAAACAATCCAGTTTACTTATTCTAATGTCTGTTACAGTTGGATAGGGCAGTCAATACAATACCCAGTTCTGTCAAATCACCAACAGATAGCGTGTTGATCGGTAGGGAAAGCACAAAATCATAATGCTGGAAAATACAGAAAAATGGGTAAAGACTGCATTGCTGGTTTATGAGGTGCATATACATGACTCCACCCTACAGGTTCATCAGTTGTCGGCGGAGTGGAGAATTTGAGAACCATCCTGTTAACCATCCTGGAAAGGACTGCAATATTTCAGGATCTGATGGCAGAGAAATAGCATCCCTCACCATGATGGTCAAAAGAAGATGAAAGGCACTTATTTAATACCTACTAAGATCGGTGTATAAACCTTTCTCATTACGAACACTTCATTATACGACTGTTTGATTGGTATTAAGAAACTGAGTCGATGAAAATATTCTTGTCTTCTGTATGCGAGGTTTCAGCACAGATCTGTATGTCTGTATGTAGCAACAATCAAATGTAGTAAATGTTGCAATGGAGACGTTGCCATCCATACAACTGTAGTGATCGTTCATCAACCTCATTCTACAGTAGTGTCACATAGCGAGTATTGTCAAGTCATCGCAGGTTTCAGTAGCGAACAATTACTGAGCGGACTGCATGGGAGAGCGCCCTGTAGTCTGACAAGGTATGTCCTTCTGTTTGTGTGTTAATTCAACTCGGTAGAGTTCCGACGCACTGGCGGTTACTGGATGTGTTTGTCTTTGGTAATTAGTCTCAAGATAAAAGTTTTTTCTCCTGTAATTACTTCGAAGAAATATTATTCATATTGTCGTGATTGATGGGCCAAATTACCTGGTTTTCTCGGAATAGACTGTCAGAGGCGGAAAGTGACAGTGAGAAAAATGAAATTATCATTTTTTTAACCAGAAACAAGTGTATTTCCCAGCAGTATTTTATAGTTTTCTTGCACCCATGGGATCCAATTTTAGGTTTTAACAAATGGAAACAATTACGCTCCCCCGGAAGCTATATTCTATGATGTCCCGTCGACAGAATTTCTTTTGACGGAGGAAAATCAAGTTGTGCCTCAATTGAAGTGATTTTGCAGTAATCCAAAGCGCACTTAGCATAATACTGATGGAATAAACACATAGAATAGTTTGTTCCTGAAGAAAGAATTTTGTGTCAAGTCGTGACTCTCAGAACCTGGTAGCTATGTTAGCTAAGGTATGGGTTTAATGTTAGACTAACCATGAATACACGTGTCATTTGTATGCAGTAAATATCAGGAGTTAAGGCAAAAACGAATGGTAACACTGTAAACCAGATATGGTTTATTTCACTATTTACATTTACTGATGTCATTGCCCAATTACACATTGTTTGTACATACGCCATAGCTTACATTAAGAACAGGGTCACTAAACGTGCATTGTACAGTGAATTACATCGATGTAGGTATGCATAAATATACGTTGTAAATATGACACCTATAGGTGAGGCCATGGCCTTCGTACAATAAACATTGAGTGAGTGAAATGATGTTTAACGTCGCTGTGGGCAATATTTCAGCTAAAGCTCGACGATACAATAACCATTTATTAATTGACGGAACATTACATTTGTGATAGAAAATGGATTTCAGGAGTTTGGTCGATACAGTTTACAATGTTTGAACACCGAAGTGACCCGAGGAATTCAATCAAATATTCAGTTCATTCACATAAATACCTGATAAAGTGTCCACAATATTAAGATATATTGCGGAAATATGAAAGAAAGACATGATGTTTAGTCCTAACGAGTGATTTGGTTTCCAGGTTTTAGTCATGTTTAATAGGTATTATGTTCCCGCTACTATACTATCGTAATGGCTTCTCATGTACTTATAACGGACATTGCAATGGCGCACTTTAATGTTATGTCACTTACTCATAAACTGTTGAATCGTAAAACCTCTAAACATATATGTACATTGTAAAAGTTCTTGAGAAAACGCCATGCAGGGGTTGTATATATTTGAGCCTGACATATATCGTCGCATATGATATCTCTGATATGAACTGAAATCTGTTTGACCGTATGGCAGAGTCTTTGAAGTGGTTGTATATAGGTCTAAATAATTAGTGCAGTCACATACTAGGGTGTAATCCTCAAATGCCGTTGGATCTTAGTCCTGTTCAGGCTGGATGATGTCCTGACGAGCAGGCTGCAGATGCGGCAGTTGTGTAACTATAGACCAGACAACACCAGGGACTCTGAGATTAGCTCCCTTTGCTATTCTCAATACCTGTAACTGATTAGTCCCAGTGACCTCCTGACGAATATTGACCCTACAAGACAAAATGAACGAGAACAAAATAATTTCAGAAACGAGAGCCTGTCTGCGCCTTTCCGCGAGGCATCAATTAGAGCCGGGCGAGCTTCAGCGAAAACAGGAAATTCTGCAACTGAACCAACAACGTACAAAGCGGAATGGTTTTAAATGTTGGGCATTGGCTCTTACACACATCTGCATGTATTAAGTCTTTATGCATAAGGAGCTCATGAAGGCGTAGTGAGAGAGCGGTCGCACAGCAATACGTTGGTCCATAAGAGTTGCGGGTTCAAATCCTGCTAGGGACAGCTAATTTTAAGCTCTAACTTTCGTTCACTCCGAAGACAGGAGCTCCCAAATCCGATAGCTGAAACATCGCTGGAAGCAAGGTTTAAAAATACAAACATACTTTGTTGATAATTCCGTACCAGATACTAATTCCGTGGACAACTAGATAGATGATACCTGCATAGAATTATGATTCATACAGGAGTACACACAGCCAATACTAGTAACAGGATATATTTGAAAGACTCTGCCATAATCAGTTGTCTTTTCTGAATGTTTAAACTCTTCTACAGTATGATTTACCCATATTTATATTACTTGATCGCACATCAAGATATGTATATTCCGAGTCAGGGAAACGATATTGCTGGCACGAGTTTTTCAATTCTTACTAACAGAGAAAAGATAAGCAATAATAAATAAATTGTTTTCTGGAACAATAGAATCCTCTTTAAATACGGAAACAAAATATCACACGTTTGAGAACTGTTTGAAAAAAGATACAGCCTCTATATTACAAAGAGTGTGATCATTTTCAATATATTGAAAAAGGACACATATTGAAAACCCAGACGTTCCATAATTCGTAATTAGCCAGGAAGTAGACGTGTCGTATTGCAGAATGTGGATAACTATGACAGGAACTAAACTAGTGACTGATTAAAATATGACATTGACCTCACAACCGTGTCAACATGCAGGAAACATGACTTCAGTTGGGAGTGGTATCACGTGATACAGTTACGTTTAAGCGATCGAAACTGTATTTGATTAATCTCTCTTTCACTATAATAGAATATTAGACTGAAGGGAGATTTTCTTCGCAAATGACGTACGCAATAATGAGTTTCTTAATGAGCTGGATAAGGAGTTTTCTTCATGTAAAGCATCATGCAGCAGGGTCATATTTCCTGTACCTGTGGATTGATGAACATGGTCTTGATGAAATAGAGAAAGAGGAGATAGCAAATGATAGGCGACATTCTCAATTCGGGCACATGCATTGCCTTGGCATTGTATAAAGACAAAAAGGCTGATGCTCATGGATGTATTTAAGAGAATGCGGGTGGGGAAAAGACGGCGTGCGCCCCCTTATATCTTGCAAGCACAACGAAGAAGCTTGTAAACTGATCAGTTTTTATTTAAACATGAGAGAAACCTTTATGGATTAGCAACTTCTGTATTGGTAACACGGATCGAGGTTTCGGTGCTGATTCTTACACCGTCATTCTCCAACAGCAATTTGTCATATGCCAGATGACGGTGTAGGAATCAGCATCGAGACGTCGATGCTTGTTACCAATGAAGAAGTTGCTAATCCATAACAGTCTCTCCCATATATCTGTTACCACAACTTCCAAAATGCCTATTGGATAGAGAATATTTCAGAACAGTTACAATAATATAATCTAAACATCATTATTTTTGAATGAACAATGATTTATGGACTTCATGACCATCATGAAGCGCACGTTCAACACATTGCTAGTGCATGTCACATGGTTATTTTCATGCACCGTGTAACATTGCTGAAATCAGTTTGATCGGGCGTGTTTACGCATCGCAATTGTCATTACTAATGGCTCTAAACCATATTTCTGAAGGCGACAGTGGCAGATTGTTGGTATAAGGGAAGTTGGACAGTCGTTGCCGTAGAATATCGCCCGATTCAACGTTGTACACAGCGTCGTCGGCAGGATGTTGAAGAAACACCGTCAGACCGACAGTGTGAAGGTCGTTCAAGGTCAAAGTCGAAAAAAGAAGACCACCGATACAGCAGACCATCGGCTACTGCAGATGGCGCGGCAAAATCCATTACTGTCTGCCTACGGTTGCGTCAGCGGTGGACAGTTAACCGGCGCGCTTGTATCACAAGAGCTGGTCAACAAACGGATACTTGCTGGCGGATTGAGGGCTCGCAGACCTTTGAAGAGACCCAGGGTGACTGCCATCCATAGTCGTAATCGTCTTGTGTGGGCTTAGAAGCGGCAGAAGTGGAATCTTCGGATATGCCGCCGTGTCATCTGGTCAGACGACTCCGGGTACAATCTGTACGTCGCTGTGGCCGTTTACGGGAGCGTAGTCTCCCAAATACAGAACTCCTCCTTCCCTCCCGACAGTGACAGGCGGTTGTGGCTCAGTGATGGTTTGGGTAGCCACGTAGCGACCAGAAAGTTGACATCAAGTTGGTAAGGGGAACGATGAATGGACGTGACAGTCATTATACAGGACACTCTGATGCTGTTTATTCACGCCAATCCACATGTGGTACACATCTTCCAGGATGATAATGCTCATCCACATCGTTCCCGAATGGCAACAGAGTTGAAACAAGAACTGCAGATTGAATCTTTTCCGTGGCCCAATCAAAATCCAGATCTGAAACCTATCGAAACACTTGTGGGATGCCATCGTTCGACGTCTCAGAGAGTGGAAACAGTCG
>JAUELE010232374.1:0-11972 GCA_031471655.1 Diodora aspera | reverse complement strand
AAAGTGTAACCACCAAAGGCCCTGACAACCTGCTGACAGAAAGTGTAACCACCAAAGGCCCTGACAACCTGCTGACAGAAAGTGTAACCACCAAAGGCCCTGACAACCTGCTGACAACATTTGTGCTCGATCTGTATCAACAATTACCACTGGCATGATAAAACATAGATCCCTTATTTTTCTGATCAATATAATTTTGAATTTAGTTGAGCTCAAATGCTGATGTCATATGACTCTTGTGTAAACACCTGCATGGGTGTTTCTAGTACCTTGTTCATGTAACATTCTGTTCTAGCGTAAGTTAGTGCAGTCACTTCCTCCCACTGAGACATTTCCGGCAATGTCTTTTTTTCCTAAAAGTAAATTTACTTGTTGTTAATTGAGTCTGTAATCGGAGATCCAACCTAATTGGTGACGGTACAGTCTCTTGTCGCTGACACACTGTTGAAGTCAGGAAACTGATCACTAAGTTAAACTCGCAGTCGTGCTGCCATTTACTTCACCAGACCCTCGCTGCATTTTCGACATGTTCCATGCATACTGCTCCGGTTTGCAATAATCTATCACCGCCCAGACAGGGGTGACAGTAGCTGGGAAATGTGTATTTATCTAACCCCTTAAAGTTTTGGCGTGTTTCAGGATATAAATGCCGTGGTGTGTAGTTCCTTTGTCCTAGTAAAGGTTTCTCCGACTGTTCGAGTTTTCTGAGAACAAGCACCAGGAACTGCTGTGCTAAATTTGCAGTCAGTTCCAGTGTGTCATGCAATAAGGCCAATATATTTACTCTGTTGGCATTTGACACAGTTGGGCTTCCATATAATTGTACTGTGAATGAGATCAAAATCACCCCAGTAACTCTATACTTATTCAATCAGATGACGAACATGTGAATTCGTTTAAGCTGTGTTTTTCGATTTGCATTTTATACGTCGTGTTGCCCTATGGTTTAAAGACTTCCTTACGGCAGTAGACGACTATTAAAATTTATGCATATGTACGTATAGCCTCGTTTTGGTTATCATGTCAAAGTGTCTGTTATGCATAACCTTTGACATGACAACCAAGACGAAGCTACAGGCGCATATGCATAAATATTAAGAGTTGTCTATTGAAATATCAATTTGGTCTGGTACTATTGTGTAAGCTGACACCGGTATTAGCACTCGAAAATTTGAGTTTGAGTCACATAACTCAAATTTATAATACCTTATCGTATCTGATATCTTTATTTGTATATACGTACTAATTATACATGTAAGTTATTTACATTTTTATATGACAGATCCTTTAATGCATATTTTCAATTGAGAGGGCTGTAACATATTCTGCTTTTCTTTACAAATTAGTTTTCAGTGTTAGAACATTACATACTCCGGTGTATCTATATTTGCTAATTCTCATTTCACACATCTACGTCTGAAGTTTCACATGCTTTTTCATCAGGGTTGCCCTGGTGTATTCTAATACAAGATAATCTGTATGCAAGGAGTGAACAAGCATATATTTGCTCTCCCCCTCACACCGGGGGTGGATGTTTAAAACCAAACACGCGTATGAATGCCTTGTAGCGACGTGTATTCAAAAACGGCATCCCGCGATACACTTTCTATAAGACTTCAACCCTGAGTCCCAGATACAAAACATTCTTTATTTCTCTAAGGCCAAAGACATTTATTTTCACACAAACGTGAAGTTATTTGAAGATATTAATTGAAAGATTAATATTTACCTTGTTTTCTGGTGTATGTTAATATAGACATCATACATACGTATGTTCGCAGTAGCTTGCTAGATTTCTTTGGAAGCAGATATTACACTAGTATTACGGATCTAGTGATGCATACGGGCTGAAGTGCCAGTCAGATAGACTTTAAGGTAACAATCTAAAGTTGATATATTTAAAATGTAATATTTTATATCAAACGATGAGAATAGAATCATTTCTGCGTTGCAGTTTACGACATTATAAATTACCTTTAAAGTGTATAGAAAGTAACGATTCTTGTTCTGTAAGTTTAACTAAATGTAAAAAAGAAAAATCATTATTACCATTTAAACATAGTATGATTCTTGTCAACTATGTACTTACCGTTCTTTGATAGTGTTTAACTCTCTGTAGATACACTAAGTAAAAAAGTAAGGGATTATTCAAGACAATAACTTCATCTTAATCACATAAAGATTTTGTACAGCGTCATTTGCACGTCAGTATAATAGTATGATGCCTTTAATGATGTAATGTTCTATGTGATAACTGTATACATGTACCTTGGAGTGAATTAAAAAAAAAAATTTAAAACCCCGTAGGGGCTGACCGTAAAGTGTATCAAATAACCTATATCGCCAGGACCATAATTACATAGTACACATACATTAAGTGTGACCGCCACATGCCCTAACAACCTGCTGGCATCCTTCGAGCATGTATTGGATCAACAATTATCATTGGTATGATACAACATGTGATCCTATATTGTTTTCTAAAAGTATATTTATGTTCAACTATTTGTCATCGCTTGTGGGTATGACGTAGCTATTAGATACATCGTCAAAATAGTCGTTCCTATCTTGACGTCATTTAAGAGGATTGCTCTTTTCAGTACTGACACACTCCATGAGGGTAGCTCATTGCAATGTGGAGTCTAATTAGGCTTGAAAACAGGGAGCAAAGAAAACGTGTATATTCACGTAATCGTCCTCTGTTTCAGCTCATTTGCAACCAGGCCCAGGACAAAACACCAGCGTGCAAACAACAGCGATGCCTTTCCAGATGACAGGTAAGGTCCTCCATGTAGAGCTATATAATAAACAACAGGGATGCCACCCCATCTGCCAATGACCAGTGTATTAAAAAATGATTAGTCTTGTATTGTATATTGTATTTCCTCCTATCAGATCCGCACTCTTTGGTTTTCTGTTATTGTTTTAGGGCAACTTGGATACACACAGCCGTTTATTGATGATTTAGAAATAAGTTGGACACTGAGAAAGAAACGAGAGAATTAAACAAATATTAGGATGGAGACTTATCATTTTGGGATAATCATGGATATACCCTGATAGTCTTTACTGGTGGTTAACGTATCTTATGTACAGGTTAAAAGAGCTTAGGTGCACTACCTGGCACAGATCAACAGTGATTCGTTCTTATAAAATAGAGAATACAAATGGTATATAGTCCGAGTACATAATACAACTCTCACAATGCTATTTAGTGTAAGTAAGTAAATACTGACCTTTAATAATAAAATATAGTTCGGAATTATTTCTTTTTTCAGTTTCACCAAAACGAGCATTTTAAAAGTAAATTTAATCCCTGTCTATTAATTGTTCCTGTCTGCATTAGTCAAATACCTTTGCCAACAGATGGACCACGCGATCCTGACTGTATCACCACTCCACCCAATTAGCTCGCTATGTTCAGTATATATAGTTTTACACATTCACGATAGTGTTCCTGGTCAAACATAATTAGGACTACTGCCGTACTGGACGAGGGAAGATGCAAACTTTAATGATGACATTTCGCCAAAAAGAACTTTTCTGAACAATTCTTTGAAGTATCTTCAGGATGACCCGTTGGTTTTTGGAGGTTTGAAACATGTTTGACTGGGTAGCTTTGTACCAGGGTAGTTTATATTGAGGTTTGGCTTAAAAGCTACTTGCAACATGTTCATTAAGGGGGCTGAATAACAGTTCAAACACTTGGTCGTCAATCCGTAGGCATCTCCTGGACACAATAGAATCAGAAGCTGCTTTGTACCTAATGCTGTGAAGTCTGCGCGAATAGCTCCACAGTAAAGATAAAAAGGATTTTATCAATTATTGTTGGAATAGATAAAGATTAACGACTGATTATCTTGTCATCAGGTACGACAGATCCCTGAAGGACAAACACTCAACAACAGTGTCTCAGTATTTTAAGGTGAGTAAAGTACACATTTATTCTGTTGGGTTGACCTGTGTCCAGTGTCATGGAGATTACCTGTGTAAATGGCAAATTGCATGTCACCTGTTTGTGACCACCTACTGTAAATGCCATACTTACCGCGTTGCATACTGCCTTATAAGAGACCGGACAGCAAATCAAAGCTAAAGAATGATGACAGTTTACTCATTTCCAACAATTCCGCTTAAAGGACTGTAGACAACATTCTTGCAATTTCGAAAAGAAACTTCTAAAGCCTTGCTTAAACAAGATTTGAGTCAGAGGTTGAGAAATATTTCAAAATTTGTCCAACTGTTTTCTGTTTTACTTTGAAATTATTGAAATTTGCACTCCAGATGTACCATTATTGTCCTGGTAAAGAAATATGTAAATACAGAGAGAAAAGAAATGGTGATGACGTAGACGCGTATGGTTATACATCTTTCAGAGAATGTTTGAATAATTCAGCTACTAGTATATTCCTGATTTTTGAAAAACCTACGTTGATAAACAGGTAATTGCAGCTTTGCGAGAATGTTCAAACACAAAATAACATATGTGGACAGACTTTAATGCTTTCTAAAACGAAATAACAATATAAAGATGGTGGATCATCATTGTATTAATGTACGGTTATGTTTAGTTCAAAAAAGTTATGAAGAAAACAGTTATGAATGCAATTGCTGATGGCGATTCCATTATGCTGTAGTAGAGTCACATATCACAACTAAGGAGTTTGAACGTTTTAGTACAAAGCTTGCAATTCATTTAATATGCTGCAGTTAAGAATGTGAACACGAGATCGATAAACAGAAACATTTGAAGGACATGTCTGTCGTTGAGGTAATGATATTCGGTGTTTCACATTTTTATGAATAGCTAAATATAGGATAGGAAAATCACCCCACAATTCAGAATTTCACGAACAAGTAAACCAACCCCACTATTCAGTATTTAACATTCTTTAAATATCTGAATCAGGGACAATGGAGCCACCCTACAATTCAGTATTTTACATGTCTATTAATGACTGAATATTAGACAAAACACAGCTCAACAATTCAGTATTTGATATTTTTTATTTTTGTGAATAGCTGCACATGAAACAATATAACTACACCAAAATTCAAAAATCAACATTTTAGTGAATAGCTGAATATAGGACAAAAGCACCATCCAATAATTCAGTTGTTCACATTTCAATGACAAACATAACACAGAGCAATGCAACAACCCTTCAATTTATTATGTCGAAACCTTTGTGAAATCCGTAGGTTTTATTCAAATATTGCCCTGAAACGCCTTACTTTGTATAGGTTTGGGTTGGAGTTACCGCGATTTTGCCAGCCAGTAGTCGGAGTGCTCACACAACATGCATGTTGGTATGTGTCAAATATTTGTGCACAAGAGGGCAGGTTTAATTAGACAGCCGAGCGCGGTGAAGCGGCTCCTGATTGTACAGCTTGTAGTCACTACTGTAATTACTGTCCCATTCCAGCTCTTACATGTGACTGCCTCACAAGCAAAAACTCTCTGTCCTTTGGTATTTTCATGAGAAATTGAAAAAAATAGGTAGAATTTCGAGGAGCAGTTGACGAGTCATGACAACCTCGTCAGTACCAATGTTTAATGCACCTGCGCAGACTGCCTGGCACACCTTCATAAAGCACCCAGCCACTGGTGACAACTATTTTCCTATTTATAAACACGTGTGGAGGATTTGTCACTCCAATACCATTCCGACAGCAGTCGGCCTAAATATTTACATATGCTAATTGGATGGTCAATATGAATATTAATGGGATCTATTATTATTTTTCTTGTCATCTCTATTGATTTAAGCGCTGTAAAAGCTTAAGCCGGTTTTTTATTCTCGCAATTACACTTTAAACTTAAGTATTAAATGGAATAAATTTTTATCGAATTCGGTGGTCTGACATAAAATGTAAATACTTTATGTAACTTTTGGTAACTGAAGGAGTACATAAACGAAGGGCACACGTGACGATTTTTTATATACTAATATATTTTATATTTCCATTATGTTACATATAACAATAATATGTATGTGAAATACATCCTGAAATGTTGAATTGTTATAATATAACTCTTCAATCCTATGAAATAAATTGCCCAGACATGAAAAATAAACTAAAGTTTTTTCAACCATTTATTCGTAACTTACAATATGTTACCAGTTTCATTTGCATCCCGTCAATTAATGAAATATCCAGTGACAGTCAATTGTTAAATGAAGCAAGGGTCCAGCCAGCGTGTTCCCCAGAAACAGTGAATGTAAACACTTGTGTGCACATGTGATTTGTCTGCAACCTGCTATACTCGGTGTCAGCCAAGGGGACATCCCACGCCAAAATTAAATCTCCACACGATTTTCATCCTGCTTAGTGGCACAGTGATGTCATTGAGTACATTAAACTCCAGGAGAAAGACATATGGATTTTAATGTAAAAGATTTAGAATAATATATTCGGTTATGTGGACATTTGGAGTGCCTCGTTTCAACATATTTATACTTAAACGTAAATCCTTATACAGTATATTGTATTATATTATATATATTATATAGTTATAATATGGTACAGTTACCCATATTTTATATCTCCATCTATGGACGATGGATAAACAACGTAATATGAGTTAGAATATATACGTATACAGTAGTCAAACTGCACAACTTCCCGTACTCCAGGAGACAGACATATGGACTTTAATGTAAAAGAGTTAAAATAATATATTCGATCATGTGGACATTTGGAGTATCTCGTTTCAACATATTTATACTTAAACGTAAATCCTTATATAGTATATTATGTTATATTATTATATTATATACATTATATAGTTATAATATGGTACAGTTAAACTACCCATGTGTTATATCTCCATCTATGGACGATGGATTAACAACGTAATAGGAGTTAATATATACGTACAAAGTATTCAAACTGCACATTAGAATGTCTAAGTACTCCAATATAATCATTCTATAGTTTGTAGATACAAAGTAATGTAAGATGTTACAAATCCTTAAATTATTTAAAAGATTTGTGAACCATAAAGATTACAAGTATACATGTCTCATTACGTAAGAAGTCGATACACAAATGTATCACATTGTTTGTTGAGTGATGTACCATGTCAGCCAGGATGTATCAAGATTCTGTGAAAATTAAGAAAAAATTATCCCACTTCTTTATACATTTCAGTGAACCAAATGAAATGCGTCTAGTGATGGGGTCGCCTCCTTTTGTCAATACATAATACATTCAGGCTTACAGTTGTCGACCACTGGGTCAATATTTAACTATTTGGCCATGTTCTTGTCATGACAAGTGAGCAGAACATTACAATCACCTCAGACATTGCTATAGAAAGGAGATATTTTGGAACCACTTTCAACGAGCTAACGAGATCGAATGAAAGGATCTCTATTTTTTCACTAAATGCTGTTTAGTATGTAACCATTCATTGTTAATGAGTAGATACAGACTTCCTGAAAGACGGGTTATAGGGGTGCAGCTGGACTATTGTAATATGTTTAGGATAGGTAAGCTTTGAAGACTGACAGTAGTCTAGTCATGTCACTGGTAGCTGTAGAACGTCGCGATGGGTGACACTTTTGGACCAATTTTGGATTTTAACTATGGACAAAAATTCTGTCAAAAAGCGTTTCAAAATATACCCGCTGGACGACGAGGTAGGTTTTAAGAACCATTGCATTTATCATATTTTTTATTTAAATCTCATTCCACAAATAATCACTTGAGTGATTATGGATTTTACGTGATGCTTCGGCAATCTTTCAGTCATATCACCACGGTGTCACGAACGCCACGTCGGTGTGAAGCTTCAATCTCCGGATAGAAAAAGAGATACATGGGCAGGACTCGAGTCATGATTGCCAAGGCTAACCACTGCGCCATTTGTATTTAAATCTTATTCGCCAAAACAATCCCTTAATATCGGTGCATAAAATATTTAAATTAATTGATTGGTCAATTGATTCGGTAGCCATATGCAAATTAGCTTTGGTGACTTCAGAGTTTTTGATTTGTGTAACCTTCTGTGGTTGAGAACTTTGTTCCAACGAAGAGCTTTTAGGTAAATATTAAATGTGTAATGTCTGGCTGTGTATCTTGTCTCCTGGTGTCGGGCGGCGATTTGCAGGCTAGCTTCAATATGCCAGAGTGTTTCCATAGCGATACGTAAACATGACCGTCCCTCTAATGATTGGCTGTGAATAAATTCGGTAGTTCTGTATACATCTGACATTTGACAGCTTCTCTTTGTGATTGGTCAGTAAAGGTCACATTACACGGATTTTCTTGTCATTATCCTATAATGAGGCCCTATTTACACTGATGCAGAGACACACCTTGCAAGAACATCAATATAACCTCAACATCTAGTGAACATTGGATTTACTTGAATTTAAGATAAACGGAACCCTTTTAGATTTGATATTCATCCAATTATTTTAATCTAGGCGTAGTGCAAAATAAATTTCGACAACATTTTCAAAAGGTATTTTGTTTAAGGTCTTTGCAATCTGTCTTACAAGATTTATGTATGTCCAAAATCTCAAAAGTCGTTAAAAAAAATGTTATTTAAAGACTGTTTGACAAAAGTTGATAACTTAAAGGTGATAATAATCTGTCATCCCTCGACTCCGGGGACGGATCCATAATTTCTGTGAATGAGGGCACAACATTGTTACTGAAAGGTTTCATATTCCAGATGGCCCGGGGCATGCTCCTACCTAAAGTTTAGAAAAATCACGTGTCCTCAGTGCGCCCCCTTCCCTTTTGTGTCCTGACCTGGACTCAATATTCCGTCTTCCTGATCTCCTCTGGTTCCTCTCCCGCCTGGAAACACTATAGAATTAAGTCGATTATTGTGTGCCACAGGGCGTAATATGCAGAATTACGCATTTTTTATATTCCTATTGTAAAATATAATCATGAATACTTTTGCTTTATATTAAAGTTCGGAATAATACAAGTCGGATAAAGTGTTATATTCCAATGGCATTATGAAGTGATATGACCAGTACAAGATCAGATAACCTATGAATTTCACTTCCTTCCAGTCACCAAATGAAATCCATGAGTTATCCGGTGTCAATTTGTACATAATGTTATCTTTCAATGGCATTTAACAGTGCTCTGGTAGATATCTGTACAACAGATCATAACTATAACGTATGGATTTCCCTTCTCACTTTCAGTTACCAAGAAGCGAAATCTATATGTTATCTGGTATCATCTTGTGTATAATATAATATAATCTTTCACTGGCATTTTAAAGCGCAATGATAGATTGATTATGACAGATCATTTAACTTGTGGATTTGACTAATTTGCAGTCACCAAGAAGTAAACACTATAGGTTAAGTATCATTTTGGCGTATTAAGTTACCTTTCAATGTCATTTAAAACAGATAAATATTAGAATATAGAGAATCTCCTCCGAGTGTCTTTGGATATCAAGTATATCCACACGAGTCGATAAAGAAGTAAAAATCCGAGGCTTGCCGAGGATTTTTACTTCTTTTTCGACGAGTGTGGATATATTTGATATCCAAAGACACGAGGTTGAGATTTTCTTTATCCCCCACAATCATATTTAAACAATAAATTCAAATTGTTTGCAAACAAACATTTTGACAACTTTAACATTGGAGTTAGTGGTTGACAGTTGTGACATCACACAAATTGTGACGTCACAATTGAGCATTGTGACATCACAATTGAGCATTGTGACATCACAATTGAGAGAAAATGGAGATATCGCTTGATATTCTACAAGCGATATCTCCTGTGGAAGCCAGTTTTGGGGGATAAATGTTATTACGAAACACCAAAAAAACCAAGTTTAATGCATATCAAATTAAGAACAGATTTACGTAAACGCATTTTGAGTGCAAGTAGGGGGTGACTCACAACTGATCGAGCCCCCTTCCTCCCTGTCTCCTTCCCTCAGACTTAGTTTTAGAAATAGTATGTGCGAGCAGTTCATGAATGTATACATGCATCTGAAATCAGGCGTTTGGTCCAAAGGTGAAACCTTGGTTTCAAATCCCAGTGTAGACTTTTGTCAAGACCCTAAGGCTGTTAAGTTCCTTAAATATTTATAAAATCAGAGGCAGGTTATTAGGCTATTCCTGGAACTATATTGCCTTTCCTAGCTGTCTCCGAGGCAGGGTCAAGCAGAGATGGCTGTGTTAGAGTGAGATGTTACGTTTTCTATGCCTTAACTCGGGGTCTTGACAAAAGCCTAATCCCAGTGATGTAATTCACAACAACAATTGTTTTCAATAACACGGTCAAAAGACCGTGAAATAATATTTCAATGTACAATTGAGTTAGCTACTTTTTTCACAGGTAATGCACCGTTAATTACCTACGATAAACAGTAATTAACCTGTTTCCAAAATAGTAAAGAGGCATGGAACGATATAAAACGCTGTGTAATGAGTATTTGGGCGCATTAATTAGGTTATTAACAGACAGCAACAGATGGGTGACATCGTTTAAACCGACGTATGAGAAAGTATACGGAAATAAAAAACTAAGAGAGGGTCTGAAATATTTCATGTTGATTCTGTTTCAAAAGTTGTTAACTCTAATTTGATAAGAAGTTGGTGTGAATTCCAGGAAACATGGCGCAAAATAGTACTTCCGGCGCCGCGTGCACCACGGGTTATCGTACCGGAAGGAGGCCAAACCGGAAACGGATACTTGTGTAAGGAATACTGTAAGAGACATGTATGCTGACTTTATATTCCACCCTGTACGTGATAAACTGCATCGACGGAACATCTTGAGTGATAGATGAGTCTCACGTCTCTTTGGTACATCGCAGTTCCAGATATAGCAACTGTTTGCATTTGGCTGCGCATTTGGTCGACAGACTGAACTCGTGGCTATTCGTGTATAATCGATCGGTTTTGAAACTCAATGTGGCCTTATCAGATATTGGAATTATCGGATAACGTATATGAGAAATAACAAAGGAATATACTACACCTTAGACCTAGGGTATAGTCTGTGTCATTCCATACGGAAACGGTGACATTTCAGTACCGTAAAATGATATGAATTCGTTGATTGGTTTATGATATAGGGCCAACGCAACAATATTATAAAGACTTCTTTAAGTAATATTTACCCGTTTCTATGGTAACTGAAAATGTAATAGCAGGGTGCTAATATTTTATTCAGTATCACAAAAATATAAATCATCGACATTATACTCCAGAATGTTAATGAAGTAAAGTCGTTGTTATTGTATGTTCATGTTTACGTTTTCTCTTTAAAAACTACTCTGACTTTGAGGTTCATCTCTGCTTCTAAGTCACTGCCTCGCTTAAAAACGTTTCCAAGGGCCCTTGACGTGTTATCTCTAATAAAAAACATTCCTTATCAGAACATACAGAATACTTAGCAATGTTTTTGTACTAACATTACTCTCATAGGCGTTCAAGTTCAGTGGGGCAGCTACACCCGCCCAGCCCCCTTGGTAAAAAATGTTCATGATTCGGGCAAAAAAAACGTTCATTAAAACAGGCCAAAAAATATCAAAATTCGGGCAAAAAATGTTCATGATTCGGGTAAAAAACGTTCATGATATAGGCACCAAATGTTCATGATTAGGGATAAAACGTTCGTGAATAGGGCAAAAAATGTTCATGATACAGGCAAAATAAACGTACATGATTCAGGCTAAACCCGTTCATGATTCAGGATAAAACCGTTCATGATTCAGGATAAAACCGTTCATGATTCAGGCTAAAACCGTTCATGATTCAGGCAATACATGTACATGTATCAGAGTAATGCTCTGGATTTCGCGAATATGTTGACCCGCAATCGGTCGGGTACAGAAAGTAGTTAAAGTCACATTAATTTATTGTTAAACCATTGAAGACTGCGACATACATACCTGGTGAATTTGAGCCGTCTCTGAAGACTAATCGACGACTATTTCCAATGGATTTCCTCGGACCTCTTCCCCAGTAGCT
>JAUELE010232363.1:1371-11973 GCA_031471655.1 Diodora aspera | reverse complement strand
AACACATAACGTCTTTACTTCGCTGAGTGTTAGGAGAGACGCGCCACATGATTGGAAGCAAGCTTTCGCTATAGAAGTTTCACTGATTGGTCAAACCGCTCGCCTCGAAACGATCGTCGTGAATAGGTGTGAGTCCCGGGTTTTCGAGAATGACCTGAGCGATGACCTCTCACTACTTCACAGTACAGCAGGCCGTTTAGTTGCATCAATTGCAGATGCAACCTCTCAAAATTAAATGAACTGTTCAAATCGTCGGAACACACAGTTGCGCCTACCAGATGAAACTACAATTTGTGCGCTGCCTAAACTTACACAGTTCAAATTTTATTTTTTTTATTTTTTTTTTTACTTTGGCTATGAGCTCATATTTTAGGGCATCAAAGCAAGTTGAATTGGCAGGTGTATATTTCCTTCAAAGTAGAACTCTTTGGAAACTGTTTACAATTTTTCCTAATTCTCTTGGTACCATACTGCAGGGCCACCCCTTTCAGCACCTTGCTTGGGTTCAAACTACCACCTTGCCTCTGTAATAGAACTCTGGGGTTTGGGTGAAGTACAATCTGTTTACAGATTTTATTGAACATGTTCAGCGACATAATGCCGTGAAAGCCAGTTTATAGCGACAAGTTTGAAGGGCACAAGGCAACCCAAGCAGGGCACCAAGGCGTTTTATTGCCTTGGATTTTGTCCAAACCTTCAGGGCACTGTGGCAATTGAAGAGGGCACCACAGCATTTGACTTGGTTACCTTGTTTAAATTCATACCATGAATTTATATTTGTATACCAGGAAACAACAAACATTGAACACTGAATTTTTTGCACAAACGGATTCATCCTAGATACTTGCAAACAAAATTTCATCTGATCTGCTCAACACCTTTTCCCTGAAAACATTCAAATTCCGAAAGAGAATTTCTTACTTGTACAGAGTGATAAATTGCTCCCATGACATCATTTCTTCTTGACTAAGCAATCATCATGACATACGCTACATCAGCAATGATACTTCCCATTGGTGCTTTTGTTTTTATCTGAAACGGTTACTTTCTAAAAGTAAGCGTTGGATCTATTTCAAGGCAAACTGAACAAACCACTATATCTTTTCGCAGTTTTCTAGTTTTTGCTTCAGTGTCTACTACATCTTTAGAAGTGCTCTGAACATGTCACACTGACAGTTTGCAACGTTGAAAATAACGGCTCACCAACTGCATAGGTGAGTCAGCGAGTCATCAATTTAACATGGTTTTCATCAATTTTTCAGCCCTATCACCAGTGTAAATAAACATACTCATATCCCACAGGCCACCCGAAAATGATTCCCCAATTTCTTTCTCATTAGTTCATTGTAAACTTTGTGAAATTTCTTGAGAAGTAAACTTGTCCATTTCGAGCTAGTGATTTGGATTTAACGTGGACAGGTCGGGGTACACAGAACTGGTCGCCACAAGTCAGATCTACGTCTAAGAATACAGTTTGTGCTATAATGTCAGCATTTAATATATATTTTCGTTGGTGAAATAGGTGCACAACGGGTATTTATATCAATAATTATTATCACTATCTTTGGGTTTTTTTGAAGACTGATTTATCGTCAAAGTCGACTGGTCCTAAGAACGTAAGAGCAGCCATCTACTATTGTTATTAGACAGCGCACACAACGGACATTCTGTAAATAAATGTACTACAGATAGGGCTTGTAAGTTAATATATTTACTTGTGAAACATTTTCTACAATAACACTGATACTGCAGTAGCAACTGGTCGGTGTTTTCTGCTTTCTAGGCTAATTTGTGGCGACTTACTCAGTTGGGCGTGGCGATGAGTTCGGTCTAATCAGACGGGTCAATCTCCTGGCTACACAGATGTATCAAGGTGGTATTCAAAAGCACCACCACTGCGCTACACTGCACCCCGTGTCCGACAAAATGCAGCCTGGATGAGGCGGACTGGTTCTGACTTCTCTTCTCACCTACTGTACCCCTCTTTTTGAGAGTGCGACTTTTTGAGGGTTTTACGTGGCTTTTAGCAATCTTTCAGTCACATCACCATGGACTCACAAACATCAGGGTCCGTATGCATGAGCTGGTAGTAGCGAACGTTGAAAGTAGGCGCTCATGCTTCCCGTAGAGCTCAACCATAAACTACTTCCGACGTTGCCACTTACTACCGCGCTACGGGCTTACTCCCAGCTCATGCATACGGGCCCTGGTTGGTGTCAGGGCTCCTGCCTCTCTGGGCTGAGAGGTGCCCGGGAGGGACTCGAACCACAACCGCCCAGGCTGACAATGCTGGGCCGACACGCCAACCACTGCACCATCTCCTTTTTGAGAGTTTTCAGAAATTTTAAAAAAAACTAGAAAGATGGCAACCATTGTAGATTTTGTCTCTTCCAGACACTCCTCACAACTGAATCATAATGCAGCATGTGCTAGAAATGAGCACCACAGGTTTACCATATTGACCTAAATATAAACTTTAGGCTTATCGGTATAAATTACCTTAATTCATCTGGCGGTGGAAGGAAAATATGATCAGATTATTTGTCTCCATGTGCATTTCGTCTGTTATCTAGAAGACTTGAGCACAGATGAAAGGGTTGTTTGACGTATTCCGTATAGGTCGAACCTGACAGGCCATAACTCCTCTCTCTAATGGGAGATAATAACATCATCTTTTTGCCCACAAAGGACACTCCATTCTCATCAAGTTTGATTTAAATGTTAAATATTTCAGAGAGCTTATGCTGTGTCGATTATACTTATCAGTTTGAGATCATAAACCATCAGCAGTGACTCAAAGATCGTTTGGGATTCATAGTCAAGTCCACCAGGATTATATTGATAAAACTACCAGCCTTACTGCCAATGAAGAGGTCAGTGTGTAAAGCAAGAAGTCAAGATTTAACTTCTGAAAAAAAACAAAGATTATTCTCAACTATAGAGTACTGGTTTTACAGTTTTACAATTCAGCGTTGAAAGAAAGTATTAGTATTTCAGAAGGAACTGAAAATTACATATATTATATTTCTAACTCCATGACCGAGAGCTTTTAGCTTTCACTTCTTACATTGTTCTTGTGTTTTAATTGCCTTCCATTTGAAACCATCAATGACCCTATGTAGCTATCTGTTCTTTTGATTAGTATTTTCCAATATTTTGAATTCTAACTTAATCAAAGATCACTAATTTCCAAAAATTCAAACACTTCAAAAAGTAGTTATTTGGGGGGGTTTGAAATTTAGAAGTTTTACCGTATTAGAATTTGCTACAACGAACCTCAGTGAGTTACACCCAGTTGAAAATAGCCAGAAAAAACAAGCACCAGTTCATTACCTGTAAGATACCATCAGTTCTGATAAGGTAGGTACCTCATCTCACTCATTAATTCGTGCAGTGCATCATGGGTAATTAAAACTGCATGCTGGGTACACCGGCCATCACTTCAGGAGATGGCAGTACAAGCTGATATGATGATTTACAAACAAACAATAACTCCAGTATACATAATGCAGGATTTAATCACCACAGAAGAAAATTACTTTGTACCTTCCTTGACAATAAAATATTGAAGTACAAACATGTCCATGGCTTCTTGATAGGATTACAAGCAGGCCTGGTACATGTATTTGACTAACAAGGGGGTGGAATGGGGGGAGGGAGTCTCGGTAAGGAGATGCAAGCTTAACTGATGTGTACCAGGGTTTTACCCTGGTAAGTGATTCGTGGTTCTACGTGATTTTCAGCAATCTTTCAGCCACATCACCAAACCCTAGTAAGTATTCATAATATGTATCCCAAGGTTTGAAATATAGGTCCCAGTTTCTGTAATTGACATGTTCAATACAGTAGATGCTATTTATAGATTTGGAAATGTCACAATGACAGGATTGTAGGTAAATATATGTTTTAATTACTGAATAAACAATTCAGTAATTTCTCAATGTACTTATTGCGTCTAAACAATGTAAAAATGTTGCATCCCAGGGGAGGC
The DNA here is from genome assembly GCA_031471655.1 of Diodora aspera. NCBI lineage: Eukaryota > Metazoa > Mollusca > Gastropoda > Lepetellida > Fissurellidae > Diodora > Diodora aspera. The sequence goes on along the minus strand of JAUELE010232363.1, from coordinate 7,982 downwards.
AGGGGTTGAATTTTTGGGGTCCTCAATAGCAAAACTGGGGTACTGGACAGGAAATTCTGCGTTTTATCGAGCTGATATTATAGATAGCCCCAAATGCACTACTGTACATGTGTAGAGAAAGTCCCACAGTGATTTCCGACTTCCAAGCCAGGAAATGTTTGTCCGGGACCACAGCCCTTGGGGTCATCAGCAAACAGAAATCAATCATGGCCACCAATCTGACAAAGCAATTGTAAATGCCACCGAAGTCGGACAAGTGAATGCACAGGCAACCGAATGTGGCCCTAGTTACCAAGATAAACGGTTCTCCTGCGACTACAGTCAACATTTGTCAATGCAGGAGTGCCTGGTATTATCGTAGAACAAATAATTACTCGGTTGTCCAGCTGATTGGAGAACACATTTATCACACAATCGTCACTTATCTAAGTAGAAGCAGTAACAATCAGTCTTGATTTATCTCAACAAACCGAGGCTGAAATGAGCCTCAGAAAAATTACACAATTCTGCTTTGTAATCCATAGTCTCAGAAACATGCTGAATTCAGTATGTCAAGATAATGTGCATGTCAAGCTATGTAAAATTTCTTTGTTACAAACAAACTTAATTAAGCTTTTGGAATTTCAGCAGATTTCCAACTGCATGAGCCTGTTTTAAGCTGTTTTAAGTCATAGTAACCTCCAACTGGACCCTGCAAAAATAACCTTCAATTGGGCCCAGTCAAAGTAGCCTCCAACTGGACCCCGCCAAAGTAGCCTCCAATTGGGCTCCACCAAAGTAGCCTCCAATTGGACCCCACCAAAGTAGCCTCCAATTGGGCACCTACTAAAGTAGCCCCAAATTTCAGATTTAATGTGTTTGGGGCCAATTCTCACCCATATCAGCCGAGTTGAAGTCAACCACTCACACAGAATGCACCTTTGATGCACCTGAGGTAAAAGTGACACACACTTCGATATAACACACAGGGTGAATCTGAGTTTCTAATGGATTTCAAATGTTCAGGAGGATAAACAGAACATGCAGATTTGGATGAAATCCAACACTTAGTCTGCAATGCAACCGATACTGACGTCAGGTTGCTGATGCATACTTAGCTTCTATTTCATTGCACCAGGGACATCTTTTCACTATATTTCTCTGAAATGATTCACAGTTCATCTTAGCTAGAATTTTAATTTTTGGTTGAGTTTTAAACAGTACACCCATTTTACCCTCTCAGTTTGTATGGCTTAAAACTCACCATTTCAATGTCACCCTAATAATAAGTAGTTTGTCCAGGAATTTGTTTGGTTATGGAGGTTTCAAAAAAAGTCTTGGTTGGTTATTAGTGGTTTTGATGATCCCCAAATCACCTTTTGGGTGTTTTAGAGTGAGCGAGTGAACTTAGATCTTAAGTGGTTTTTGGCAATTTTTCAGCTATTTTGCCACAGTGTCATCAACGCCATGTCGATGTGAGGACAAATCTCCGGGTTGATAGAGAGGTACCCGGGCAGGACTCAAACCATGATTGCCAAGGCTGGCAGATCACTGGGCCAACATGCTAACCACTGTGCCATCCTGTGTCCCGAGTATTTTAGATGTCGAAATCCTTACCAATGTTCACCTTAAATGTTAATTTAATAAGGGGATTCGCAACCAGAAACGGAGCTCACAACACATAATGAACTGAGAAAGTGGCTGTATATGTTCTATTTCAAGACTCTTCTGATCTTATTTCATGGCGTCAATATTTCACTGAGGCAATGAATTATATAACCTCACCGAACATGATCTACGATAAACAGGTCTACTTAGATTAACACTTCCAGTACAAGTTATTGTGGCATCTTGGTGAAGACTTACTAACTGAATTAAAGTTCTTTAACCAGCCGAGTTAAATCAAATTATCATAATGACACTTAACAAAGTGATGTTATTATCGCCTAGCAGACACTCTAATCACTCTGAACAGCTCAGAAAGGGCCTGATTGTAATACGACCACAAACTTTGGTGTACTACAAAATGTCAGAGTACCTCACATAACGTAAGACAGAAACCAACCACATGACTGTTGGAAATGTTCCGACAAAGTGATTTTGGATTTAACTCTTGAAATCTTTCAGCCATATCAACAAATTGTCAGAAAACGTCGTAATTTCTTAACAAATCTTAACATCTCGTTAAACATTAAATATTTGTTTTATGAGTGAGTAATCTGAAATTTAATATGGTGGGCTTTTGGTAATCTTTCAACCATATCACCATAGTGACACTTATATCGCGTTCTGCCGCAGCATTTTGTTATCTATCTTGCACTTTTTCTAGACTTGCCAATTTTTTAAGTCAACAGATTACAGGGTCTGTCAGACAGACTTAACAACCTACTTGCATGATCTACATCTGACTGAGTTTTATTTCTGAATGCCTGTAAAATAGTGGAACAAACCTATCACTGAAACCCAGAGAATTCAACAGTATAATTCTCAAATATGTTGTCACTTTCAAAACACAAGTAAAATCAAACACTGACTGAGTTTAAACTCAAGATTTCATTTAAGACCAGTAATTTTTTTTTCCATATCTAATGAACCCTGCATCAGATGTTTACCAAATTTTCAAGATAAACTTATTTCAACAGTATCTTTCAAATGAGATCAACTTGTTTTTGCATTTGGTGTACCCTTTAACAAACAGTTTAGACTGTACAGTAACATTCCAGACATATGCCACAAGTTAAACTACATGATAAATATCTAAGTGTCAGTTGTGTTTCTCCCCAGGAAATGTCAGGTACATGCAGAGTTATCTCCCTCTGACTGGGGCAGCCTCTTTAACCATTATAAGCACAATAACAGCAGGTTTGCCTCACTCCCATTTATCGCAGACACTGATAATGAAATGACATATCATGAAGAGTCCATGTTCTGCAGAGAATCATTCAGACTTTTAGATTAACAAACAATGCAGGATTTATCCCTCGTTATGTGAACATCCACATGCCCAAAATATCATATGTACTTAATTAGTAAACATGCAACTTTTCCATGTTGCTAGTTTTTGTTTTTGTTGAGGTCCAAAATGAAATGGCTGCTTCATTACATCAATAGCATGATCCTCATATTTTGTTTCAGCTTAAGTGTGGTTCTTCCCATTAACTACAAATGTTTCTTAAGAGTCGTGTTTCTTAGATCTGTTGCTTCATGTGGATCGCAATTCCTCTTTACTTCAACACATTTATCGAATAATATTTTGAAGTTTCAAAATTTGACTTGAGTGTGCATTACGACTGACTTTTTTAGTTATTTATGCATCAAAAGACTAGCATTTGGGTATCAGGTCAAACCTTGTGTGTGTGACAAATATGGAGTCACTTGGACCCTTTACTTTCTAAGTAATGCAAATGTTGCAATTCCTCAGGAGCAATATCAAATACTTTATCCACATGAAAGCCATTATTTCAGCGTGATAACAAAATCTCTGAACTGACTCGGAAAGATTACTTCATCACACTCTCAACGACTCTAGTTTCAAGTAGTGGAGGAAGAGTTCTCCCCCTTTTCTTGAAATCATCATACCCAGCATACATCAGGCACTTAACATTCTGACACAAGGAAACATTTTTCTGAATCATAATATGTTCAACAATGTTTCAGTTCGATTCATGGACAACAATTAACTCTCCAGAGTTCAAGGTGTCGAACCTGATTTGATGGTTATAAAATTCATACAAGAAATGAAACTCTGCAATTGAAACCCAAAGTTAACCCTTGCACGAAGACATTGTAAAAAAACAATTTTTTTTTTGCATTTGCAGAACTTTTCCAGACAAAGAGGTTTGGATCTCTAATTACATCCAAAAATAATAATTCAACTGTCTTCAATTTTCTGATTATATATTAATATTATATGCTACGATGATCATATGTTTCAAATTTGAAAGAATCGGTACAGAAATAAAGATTTAATGAATATTTACTTCAGTGTGGGAAAGACACTATTAATGGAGACCTGATGGAAAAATAAACTGGTAACGTTTGAATCAATTCCCCTACATCCAAAGTGTGTCAAGTTCTGTGTAAAAATACTGAACAGTTCCAGAGTTTTGCTCTGGAAACTAAAATGACAAAGTTGCAATCACCTTGTTGCCATGGAAACAGAAAGCATATTTTTCAGACATTTCAAACCCTAAAAGAGGTACAATTACACCAAGGTATGTGTGAAGTTTCATTGGAAGAGCTATAATGGGAAATGAAAACTGATGCCAACGCCGAAGCCAAAGACAATATATCTCCCTTCCCTTCCAGAATCAGAAATAATTACAGCCATTGCACAAAATTGACAGTATTATATTATGAAATTGGTTTTGTTTTTACCAACCTACAAAATGCAAAACAAAACATCAGCTGTGACCGAGATGTCATGCATCATGGCTTAATTGTCGTTCAGTGGCTGGTAAAGGACATTTTCTTGAGATGAAATCGTTCTTACAAAATATTGATACCTTGAATTGATCAACTGTACAGATCAGATTTCAGTGAGTGAGTGAGTGAAATTTATTTTTACATTGCAGGGGGCAATATTTCAGCCATAGCGCAATGTGATGAGCAAGAGGCACATCAGGAAAAGAGACAGCACAGGATCGATAGTAAGAAAGAAAGCAAAAGATCCCCATTTTAGTCGCCTTATACGACAAGCATTGGGTTACTGAGGCCCTATTCTATGTAAGTGACACCACGTCACTCCCCGGAAGCCCCACGGGGTAAAAAGCAAAAGATCCTCATTTTAGACGGCTCTTACGACAAGCATGAGGAAACTGGGGTCCTATTCTTTCTGGTGTTAGAGCAACACCCCCCGGGAACTCCACAGGGTTGTACACTGAAGAAGACGCGAACTGAGGAAAACCCACCTATTGTGAGACTGGCTGAGACTTGTGTAGTGGTAGTGATACAGGACAGCTCGGATGTACTTGGGCGGCTTGTTCGGGAAAGGATTGTGTCCAATCAACTGTAGAACCTCTCTCTGGTTGTTGAGCAGCCGATACACGAGATTGATGAACCAAGCATTGTGTTGGTAACTTCCAAGGGCGGCAAACCACATCTGCCAGTCCAGCCGAGGCTGGTGAGGGGCTGAAATAGACGGTATGCTTTCATTTTTGGATTCGGTTTGACAAGGTCTAAATTACAGTACAAGAGTTCGGGATTTTTAAATCGAGTTGATGTGTTACATTTCAATGGCAATCTTTCAGATATAAACAGAATTTAATCTGAGAGACAGAAGAGAGATGAGTGAGTGAGTGAATGTGATTTAACGTAGCAGTGGGTAACATTTCAACCATAATGCTACAGTTGGTACAAAGGGAACCAAATGCTTGAGACGAACGAAAGTGACCCAGCCAGGAATTGAACCCCCGACCTTGAGGTTGTGAGGCAGACAGAAGAGAGATGAAAAATTAAACATGGACAGTGAAAAAAACAAAGAGTCAACAGATCTGCGTCAAAGTAGCTGAAGGTCACCTTGACCAGGTACTTTTTATTTAACACTTTTCTAAAGCCCTTATGGTTACAGAGAAAGAGTGAGTGAGATGGGGTTTTACGTGGTTTTTGGCAATCTTTCAGCCCCATCAACACGGACTTACCAGCATCACATTGGTTTCGGGGCTCCTGTCTCTCCGGGCTGAAAGAGAGGTGCCCGGGTGGGACTCGAACCACACCTGCCAAGGCTGGCAGATTGCTGGGCCGACGAGCTAACCACTGCACCATCTCGCGCCCCCTAAAGAGAAAGTAAGTATAGTAAGGTCCACCACTTTAACAATTTCACCTCCCAAATAACATTGAAGAGCACTCACCGACTATTGGAGGTCTGGTTTCAAGGTCACCAGGTTTATACAAAAACTTGTATTCTTTCCAACCCTTCTCCAGTTCATTACTGCCCTCAATGACGACCTCTGGACGACCTCCAACACCAGTCATCCTGCACGCAACATTAAAGAAATTAAACTTGAAATAAAATAGCACAACAACACTTTTCCATCAATCTGAGTAATCAACACTCACATGTCAAAAGTTTGATCCAAATCATTAAAGGGTCTGTTCCATTACAAGTGAAGTTTTTTTCAAACTTCAATGTTTCAAAAATCCATTATCCAAGAATCTATATTTAAAGTTAGCCTACTGTAGAACCTTATTGCACTCACAATCTTATAATTTATTATTTTCTTTCACAACCATTCAAGCAACTGACAGTAAGTACAATGTGCAATAAATAAACAAAAGTGTAAACAAAAGTTAGGACATTAAAAAGCATCGGTAAAAAATGTTACAATAAAAAATAAATCTAACAAAAAATAAACAAAAACCCACATGAGCTACTCAAACCACCAAAAAAAGACCAGAAATCCAGAAACACCACCACATTCACCAACACTTTTACTATTTTAAAAACATTTACATACATGCCATATCTCCAGATTTAGGCGGGAGACTCCTGATTTTCAGCTGTATGTCCCTCCCATTTTACTAAATCTCATTTTTTGGTCAAAATGTTTTAAAACTTTTTTGTAGATGTCTACAGTATATATAGATATATAGTATATATCAGAAAAACTCCCCCAATCTTTCCCTTTTTCACG
>JAUELE010232352.1:0-11975 GCA_031471655.1 Diodora aspera | reverse complement strand
GGGTCACGGCGGGGGAAGCAAGGCGTAAACCAGTTTGTCTCAACTCTGTACTTAAATATATGTGACTCTGCGCCGATCATCTTCTATCTTGAAGATGTTTCTTGTTTCAAGTGGAATTAGTTTCTTAAAGTTGGATACGTGTTCCCAAGCTCAACATTATGTCGGTACGTTCTGTGTTAAGTAAATAACATAAACTATCAATCAGACATTATAAAAGTGTTTGCCTAATTAAATAACGCTTGTTGTCATGTGCTACGTTCACGAAGGTCTTGGAAACTTTGCAGATTAGCTGGAAAATTCGAATACATAATATTTCACCCCGGCGTGAAGTATTTACAGATGGCTTTTCAAAAGGTTATTTAACCGACAACTGTGCTTTATTTTTTGTGCATTATTCATCGTGTGTTCACAATTTTATGTATATTTATCATTCCAAAGGTTGTTTTTTTAAAAGAAAACATTGAGTTTGACCACGTATCCAACTTTAAACAGCTAACAATAAGCTGTCGTTGTAATGTATTAAACATTCTCAGATGTTCAATCTCAATAAGTGTTTGTTATACATGTACTCTTAATTACATACATGTATACGAGGCATCGTTAAGTGCTTATTCTCAAGTAGTCTTGCCGTCATATTATTATCCCTGGTGACGACAGTTTATTTAGAAAATAACCTATTTTTGTTAAAGACTGGGATATTTCAAACTCAGATGTTTAATAAAAGATATCTATCTTAACAGCCTTAATGCATTTTTTGACAATCATTAACATGATATTAACCTCGGATACGTTGTCAAATCAAGGTTTTTTTCCAAAAACAACATTGGGAACGATAAATTCATATGCATTGAAATATGAACATACTGTGATTAATGCACAAAATATAACATATGTTACTTTAAAATGTCTTATAATTGCCATTCTTTCGTTTCTGCACCCCGGGTCATTTATTATAAATCGTAAATTTTCTGAGTAATCTTATACGTGTTAAGACATTCGGCCTACATTCGGCACAACACTGTGACGTGTCATTATTTTTATGCAACTATTGATTAAACTTCTTTCAACGGCGGTAAACGTACAAGCTTGAGGGGTAGGAGGAGCTAGGCACTGTGGCGAGTGTGAGCGAAGTACAAAATGAATTCGTTTCAATCTGCCAGGAATTGGAGATGCATCATTATTTAATTAGGCAAACACTTCCACTTATTTATTTAACACAGATCTAGAATGCACCAAACATATTTCGTGCCCGGGAGCACGTATTCAACTTTAATAGTTGACACGGTGCGTCCTACCCGCACAAAATGTTGTTTATCTAAAGCACACAGGTATCAACGCCAAGGGAAAGAACAACCTTCAGAATTCTTCTCACGTCTCATAAACCAAATGAAATTTGCAACGGTTTTAAACACGATTCGGAGAAAACTTGAGAAAACAAATTTTCTTTAAATATTTGCAACTTTCGTACTTTACTGAGGTCCAAAAGAAACTATACCAAGATTCTCAGAGACGACTGACGACAAACAAATGTTATTAATTTTATTCAAGGAAGTGATGCGAATCAAATGAAACTCTACAAAACTTGAAAAAATGTTCTATGAAAAGTGACACAACAACAGGAGTCGGTAAAGGTTGTAATCATTTTGTTCTGTATCGTTTCTTTTCGACGTCAGTATATTTATAAAATATTAAGCATATATTCTTGCTAAAATGAACTTTGTTAAGGCCTAAAGAAAAGTCTTTTGTTTCTGGTCTCAGCGCGCGTTAATCTCGACCCCCCTCTCCCGCATCAACCCCTTTTCCCCTGGATATTAATTGCCAAGGGCAGGTAACTCTTAACTCTGTTTCAAGACTTTAATTTTGACATGTTTTTATTTCTCAGGAAACCATTTATTTTTTTTTGTTTTAAGTTATTAAAGTTTGTTATTCTGAAATATTATTTGCTTATCTGTTCATACAGCTGATTTTAGAATAGTAAATCAAAAAACAAGAAATGAAAAAAAAGGAAGATCGCATCATCGCATCATTTTTGCCTAGGGGCAAATACCAGAAACATTTAATTTTGTTTAGGCCTAAGTACGAACATCCGAGTCAACAGGTGCGCATGGGCGTTATTCACTGATGTGAGTGATATCTACTGTGCCGACAGTGACACAACACCTGATTGTCCCGATGAAGCTCGAACTACACCGAGATAAACGAGACGCACACGTTAATGTAAACGATGACACCCGGTATACATAAACACTTTTGTTTTCAGTTTGTGTTTGACGAGATAAATCCTAGAGTTTTATGTTCTGCTATGAAGCAAACAGAACTCCATAGGTGATATGTGAGATATGTTGGAGAGAGATGAATGTTAAGCTTAGATAAGGTGCAACTATTGCCTAACACAAACCGTATGGGGTACGGTCACAGTCTGCGATGGACACGTCATCAAGAGTCAGCGAGCTCATCAATGCATTTTAAAAGAGATAGTGATTGCAGAAATATATCGTTTCATTTCAGGTGAACACAAACCTATTTGTAAGCTTTTTTACATAGCTAAATCATAAATCCATGCAATTTAGTCTGGCATTAATTAAAGACAAATTAGATATAATATTATTCCCGCGAAGTTGCGATAGTGCTTCTGATCTCTACATATCTTACTCTAACGAGATGATGATCGTTCCATATCAAACGTATAACCATGCATTTTGGTTCCACAAAAAGCATGATTCGTAAGTTCATCTGGCACAGACTATATCGGTTTGATCGTAGCCAGCGCTGTGTTGGCACTCCCTTGCACAAAGCACTTTACTCTACCTGTACCAGTCTGCTCATCTGAAAACGGGTATTGGCGCTGCGCTATGACGAAAACCATTCGTAAGGACTTAAAACTAATTCCCATGTATCCCTGGGTAATTAATTATTATTAAAAAATACCGAATGAATGTTGAATGAACAAGCGAGAATAGTAAAATATAGGTAACAACGTAAGGTTTTTTTAATTTTTGTATGTATATATTTTGAAACTTAATTATCACATCAAACACAGGTTTAGCAGATCATGTAAATATAAAGTTTAATACTTTCAGTTAAGATGCATTCAGCCATTTCCATCTTATTTTGTACGTTGGGTTTGTTCTTAAAGTGGAGGAAATAGGTGTTCAAACGTTATATCATGACGTCCAAAAGAAAGTATACCAAGATTTTGAGACTACTGAATAAATTCACAAATGCGTTGGACATAGAAGATAATTATATCCCTTCAAGACTTGGAAGGTTTATCAATGAGATGATGTCAATCAAATTACACCATCCGAGCATCCTTTTGATCAACTATGGCACAAAGACGTAAGGGAAAATAATTGAACTCATTTGGTATACTTTCTTTTGGACGTCAGTATATATCCATCAGACATAAACTGAGCATTACCTTGGCCTGGTTGAGCATAACCTTGACACTTGGATCGGCAACATCCGGGCTCTGTGACAGTGCCAGCCATTTCCGGTACTTTTTGTTGAGTTTGTACCTGTTCTGGATGAACACTTGAAACACAACGGCTGGAAAACGGAAAACGTACAAAACTACATTTTTGTTTTTAGTTACGACATTCAAAAAGAATGATCGATTTTGAGGTGATTTATATTGTTTGAGAAAAGTGTCCCCAATAAGGATCTGGAATTTCCTTACAACATGGCTAAATGTGTGCTACAACAGACCCATTGGAGCTATCCCGTCTTTCAAATATATGATAAATTAAAACATTCTATCTCTTTTAAAATATAGGTGCTTTAAAAACAAACATAGCAACAGAAAGTTGAAAACTGCATATGTATGTATGTATGTATGTACATGTATGTATGTATGAGTGTGTGTGGGTGTGTGTATGTGTGTATGAGGGTGCGTACAGATGAGTGTGATTTTGTATGTATTTATGTGTGTATGTGCGTGTGTGTGTGTTTGTGTGTGCGTGCTTGTGTATGTACGTATGATAAATAACTAGAGTTTTATAGATGGCAACACTTCGAAACGTTGCATGTACAAATAACCAAGAGGTTGCCATACCATGTTTGTGGGTAGGCGGGTAGGTACATGCAGGTAGGTAGGCAGGTAAGGGAAGGAAAGGTAAGGTTAGTGGGTATGGGTATGTATCTGTATGTATGTGTGTATGTGCGTGCGTGCGTATGTATACGTATGATTTTATAAGCCCTAGCTCTCGATCTGCCAGACTCGTCGACATTATCAGACACGTGTAGTGTTAAAAGTTACAGTTGGTGTGTTTACTCAGACTGAGATTAATGTTGATTTGTGTAGGAAAATGTGAATAAAAGCGCGGCCGTCTCAGCGGCAGCCCTGACCTTGTGGGTTTGGAATGTTGACGGGTCTGTTTCTGTCCTGGTTCGTGTAGACACACAGGCCATTGTTACTGGAGCTGCAACAACAGAGAAAGAACAATATAAACACTTGGAAATACAGGAAATGTTTATATATCTTCCAAAGTGCCACTGGGAGTGGGAAAATGTTATCTGTGGGGCCACTAATTGGGCAGCGTCGCGCGTCTCACATCTCTCAATGTATATTTCATCTACATCGTGTGTTTCCGTCAACATATGCCCTCCACCCGAGTCAGGAGTCACACATATATCTCTAAGACAGATCTTCTCCCTACTGTAAGCTCATAGTGAATGTCATTATTAATTGAATTGAACATAAGTTTTTCATAAATAATGTACTTGATGTAGAGCTTGTTTACATTTTGAGTTCTAGAAAGTCGACTGATCGTGGCCAGATGTCATCCCGGATACATGGGGATGCAATGGGGGCACGTGCCTCCCTTCAACTCCCAACTCGTGAAATGGGATGTTGAGTTTTTAAAATGTTCCCAGTATGCCCCTTAGAAAATTATTCAGAAAATATTCCCCCTCTCTTACATATACCCGGCCCTGAATTCTGTACTATAACAATATTGATAAAAGAAAACAATCCAGCAAAGTTTTAACTGAACTATAATTTGCTTCTTTTCAACCCCTTCCTTTCATTCTCACTCGCACACAAACGCACACACACGGGTTTTTGTATATATATATCTCTCTCTCTGGGGTCCCTCGTTCTCTCTCTCTCTCTCTCTGGGTTTGAAGAACTCTCTCTCTCTCTCTCTTTCTCTTTCTCTCTCTTTCTCTCTCTTTCTCTTTCTCTCTCTCCATCTCTCTCTTTTGGTTTAAAAAAACGGTATACATGCACGTACTACTTCATGAAAACTTATCACGTGATACAAATGCAGCAGTTTCTATGGCAGACATTATGTCTGAACGTCAGCCAGAGATTTTCAGAGCAATTGTTGATATGAAGTCTCCTGTTGCAAAAGCACGTGCTTTTCAAGAGTGCACTTGTTCTACCAAAATACAGAACATCCGTCTCAGCGCCCAATTGTACATGTATGTACATATTCAAAGTACTGCGCAAGAATTTTGTTTTTGCACGAAGATTTGGTATCCATAAACAAGGCCATGCACGTAAATTTAATGGGATAACTTTTTGGACTCTGGGGCCGGATCGAATGGTAATGAGCTGACGGCGAGCCATATAAATCATTAAATGCAATTATTTTAACAAAGAACTTGGAATTTGGAAATGATACATTTCAGTACACTTACACGTGGTGATATGTTGGCTAAAATCAATGAATAACACAAAATCACAAAACTTTATTTCAATCAAGGCACCCAGGCCGACTGAACCGGTTTAAAAGACACAACAAATAATTTTAAAATGAAATGTGAGTATGGTCATGCTGCATGATGATGTGTCAGTTTTGATATTTTGTTGGCAAAAAAACCCATAAAACATCAGCTCGTAGGCTGGATCAGAATAGTATTGCATTATTTGTCCGTGGGACGGTCAGAATCCCCTCGCAGGCCTGCGGGTCATAAGTTGCCAAACGATTATATAGGAAATCCTACGTTTTCTGAATCTGAATACTAGTATATAGCAAGATAATTATATAGGGAATCATATATCAAGGTAATCATAATTTGTTTTCTGCATCTGAATACGTCGTATCTGAATGTCGTCCCTATGTTTGTAAGAAGAACGATGGTTGGAATGCAGGCTGTACGATGATACATCTGATTCTTGTTGAAGATCTGAGAGATTTAATGATGTTATTCCCACAATGTCTGTTTACATACAGATAACGATATATGTTTACATATCTATTGATAAACTCTACATTGTAACGTTTGGGGATGATTGTCTCTGAAACTGTTGAACTGTTTAGTGTTGTTGAGCTATTGCTAGCCAAAGTTGAATAAACTTTTCAACTACGTGATTTATTCAATGGAGATATTGGAGGAACCCCAAAGTCTTACAACGACTCATGTTTCACTAAACACACTTTCACTGTATGCTAGGCTTATAACCCTTGTTGTTGTACCTAGATGAGTGTTTTCATTAAATTTAAACATATAAATCCCATTTTGTTAGAGGTTCGTGCAGGGTTACATACAAACATACACAGTAACAATGGTTATCTTTAGTACCAGGTTTCACACAGAGTAAATGTGCCAATTATATCCGTTCATATATTTATATCACCGGCAAAGAAGAAAAAAGTTGTTTTTGTATTCAGATGTTGTTCGACTTTACAAATTTACATTTCAGTAGCTTCTGTCCCATAAATTTGGAAGTTTTATAGAGCCTTAAAGTTGGATGCGGGTTTCAGAACAGGAATGTCTGGGGCGTGTGTTACATAAATACCATTAACTGTAAATCAGACATTATACAAGGGTGTGCAGCATTCCCTTTCTTCGCGGTAGATGCAGATTATAGAAACTGTGTTAAAATGTTGCATGACAATAACACAAAAGTGAAAACTATACGCAAACTCTGGGCCTTGTTTCACAAAGCGATCTCAATCTTAGTGACTCTGTCAATTTTACAATTAACGTTACCCACATTTGTTCATATATTATCAAAACATTCGAGAAGTGATTTTAGGACATGTAGTCCAGCTTGAAGTTGCTTTGTCAACTAGAATGTTGGTTAAAACTTGGTTTAAAAAGTTGATATTAAGAGGTTACGATCAACTTAGGGCTAAGAGTGCTTCATGAAACAAAGCCCTGGTGTTCTACCAATAAACTTCTAACTGCCATTTTAAGACATGATATTCCAATTCTGATACAATGCACTTAAGTTTTATGTTAATTCTGCTGGAGAGATCAAATTGATATATCTTGCACTGAAGCTTTTTTACATTTTGAATACATAGCATATATTATGGAGAGTTACATTAATCGTCAAATTAGAGTTTATAAAAGACTTTTGACCGTCCAAACGTAGAAACAGATACGTGTGAAATCGTCAAAGGCAACTCAGTTGATACAAGTTTAAAGGGCTCACACACACTCCCACAAGCGTTGTCAAGATTCTGGCTAAGACCTGTCAAATCTTAGCTTAAGCAGGTTACACTTCCGAATTGTCAACGAAGAGATTTAATCACGGGGTGAATAAAGTCGTGTTTACCTGTCTACAGTGTTCTATACGTGACATTACAAGAAGGTCAGACAGACATGGTACGCAGGTCAAGATAATAGAGATAGCAATTACAAGTAAACCTCGTACAGTAATTGATGGAATAACAATGATCAGATATTTGGTTCTCATGTAGCTAAGGACAGAATTGCAAACGTCTGTTTCCGGTTTTTAAAACTTTTTTGTTGTAAAAAGATACACCACTGAAGTATTGTTGGACAAGGTGGGTCATACTGCCTTACTACGAGCGAAGGGATTTCAAGCGCGGACCAGAGAAATAAATATAGCCGAACACCGTTGTGTCGAAGTCGGTAGGACGGATAAGACAGAACTCGTCGCCATACCGAAAACGTCGCTACAAATTAGCATAGAGAGCAAAACACAGCGACCAATTGCTGTCAGTGTCAATGTAGACAATGTTTCACAACTAAATAAATTTATAGGTCCTATCTGCAGTACATACATGTATGGGTTTCTATAATGTATGCGCTGTCTAATAACGATATCGATAGCTGACGTTCTCAGTACCAGTCCACCATGACGACATATTATTCATTAAAACAACAAACATAGACGATAATAATAATTATTAATACAAATACCCAATGTGCATCTATTTCACAGACGAAAATAGATAATAGGATTGACATTATACCTCAAATTGTATTTTTCGACGTGGATCTAACTTTTGGCGACCAGTTCGGTCTACCCCCGTAGGACAGGCAAACCATACCAACACACCCGAATATCGACTTACCCGATTTGGTCATGTGACAAGTAAATCAAGCCCACTATCACTCACTTTCAGCTACGTTTAGTTCCCGAAAAGTTGTCGTGAATCAATATACAATGATATAAATAAGACAAAATGAAAGAACCTTTCGTCTTTTTAGTTCCATTCATTGAAGATTGTCACTATGTTACAATGTAATATTCAGACGAAATTTAATCTTGCAAAAATCTTTGGCAGGAATGCGAAGACAGTTAAAAGTATCTACATAGATCTAGTCCTTGACTTAGCTTTCCACTGTCTCAGCAGTAAAGTAGATGATACTATAAAGAAGAATGTACGGTATTGTGTAGTGCATTCTTTCAAGCTGTATTAATTGATTAATTTGCGATGTTAAAGGCGAATAAATACAAGATTGGCATCTTAACTGATCTTCACCAACTTCCATCTAAAAAATATTAATCAACCAATTGGAAAGAACATCCTATATGTTGAATTAAATTCAACGTTCCTTTATTTGTAACACTAACATTCAGACTTGCAGTCGAATAGGATACGAGGCAGATAAGTGTGTCACAGCCGTTATTATAAATACTCGTGCCAGAGAGGTCAATTTTACTGGATCTACTTGCGGCCAAAGGATCTTCAGTCCACATTGTCTGATCAATGGATGGTTTCAATGAACTTAAGTCAATAGGTTATACAGGAATGCTTTCAAATTCATGATAGGTGCATCAAGGTTCAGAATAATTCTTGCTGGGACGATCGAACCTCAGCATGCCCAGGATATTGTCTTGTGGCACACAAAGGTATCAAAATATGATCTCCGTCAACATTGTAAGGTTGAGAACAGGACAAAGGGGCAATATCGTGAAAATAAGCCAGGGTCCTTTATATAGCCAACGCTATTATGACACAATACGCCACACGGTTTTCTTTGTTAAGATCCGGATGATTCTTGTGGTCTAATCTAATATATCTATTGCTTCAGAGCTGTTCAGTTCGATGTGACTTCGACCAAGAGGCAAAGTGATAACTGTATTAAAAATTCCAACATCTTAACGCTGCTGACTTTTGTAACAAATCTAATACACTATATAATCATTGTCGTTACGACAGTCTTCTCGTGGCTTGTCTTGTGCTCGCTCGACGTCATTCACCTTTCTCTCTTTTATGTGTACGGTTTTTAAAACAGCTTGGGTTTGTTACTTTCATTCTAATAATTGGATTATGAAAGCAGGAACCCAAGGGAAATGCACAGTGAGAAATTCACAACAAACAGGGATATAAGACAGAGACATCGCCGTAATTCAGGAATCACACCTTCATTGCTGATGAGACGCTTTTTGACATATGACAAGCACATATCATCAGTGGCATGTTCAAAAACGTGCATTGCACTTGCAGGTTCTCTTTGTTGGAATCACGTAAAAAAGACCTCTTTACAATGACCTCGGAGCTGCCAACCGTGCAGACGCCTGACCTATATATCTTGCTTTGTCATTTTTCGCAGGACGTGGAGCCCAATGTGTACACAAACTTTAGTCTGCATACCACCCGTGATGATTACTGTTGGAGACCTGGAACCTTCCAATAAAAAATCTAAATTTCAAGGCTATTGTGGAGTACAATGTATACCTCATTTATCGGGAATGTCAGCGCTGGATTACAATGTTAAACTAAATGTTCTAACAAATCCAACACTATAAAGGTTACATCTATGCAACTGCAGGTGGGCTAGTCTGTCTCACAGAAGCTGATTAACTAATTATATCCAATGCCAGTCTACTACTATTAGCCCACACCCTTTATAAAAAAAATTACAGCTCACAATAGTATATTGAAATATTACACAATACACAATAATATTCCAGAGACTAATAATTAGTCTACAGGTGGGCCTACGTCCTACAATGCTAACAAGGCGAGATGATGTCTCTGGTCATTTTCAAGTACTTCTTTCCAATAAACACCGATTTACAAATTTGTCCATGTGAAGTTGCACCATGGCCATTAAATACACAGGGTCCATGGTCCAAGAACAGAAATCCCAGAGCTTAATCCACGTAATTGTATCCAAGAAACCTGCCTTTTTCAGTTGACAGGTTAAATACATCTGATAAATGAAAGGACAATATTTATGTAAATATTAACATAAAGCTGTGGATATGTTTGAGTAATAATTTTGGGATTTATTCTTCAGCACTGACACATGCATTTACTTAACTCCTATAGACTAAGTCGGTGACATTTTATCCTGTGTATTCAGGTAAACGGTACGATAAGATACGTAAATCGTCTAATTTTTCACCACAACAAAAACATAAGACCTTGAATAGGTCACCAGAGGACATGCACCTACAGTTGAAATCACGACCAAACAATTTTTCTCAGTTTCAATTGATCTCTTTTCTTTAAAAAAATATTGAAATATAAATCCTCACCACGACACTCAATGCTGACAAATATGATTACGAATTTCCGTTCCCTCATCTATAATTTACATCTGTAAATGGCAATCTCCAAACATCAATGATTTATTACACGAAATAAATTGCTTTTGATATTTATCCCGACAAAACTACTTCTGATATGCTACGAGGGTCGTGAGAGATTAAAGATATCTAGCGGCTCAAACATGCAGTTCAATAAAGCATGTGAACTCTGCGATTGTAGTTATAGAACATACATCCTGTGTTTGAGCACCGTTACACTTAAGGCACAGAGTCTGGTTACTCTTCTGTATTCATCATGTACCCCTGACAGCTGAAAAGGGGATTATTGAGGCAGCTCGGGAATTCCCGATGAGTTCTTTTCACCAGGAGATCGTGATGTCGTCTACCCTGGTATTTAATTATCCGTCATGCACTCCTCCTCTCGACCATTGTTTGACCAGACTGAGAATGTAACATGAGGCAGCCTCGCTCTGATCTCCGGGTGCTCCTCGTGTTGGTTTAACCCGTTCTCTACTCCCTAACTCACATGCTTATTCACCTACCCACTTACCTGTCATTAACTTATGTGCGAATTCAGTCATATTTTATGTAAACACGAAGGTAACTATAAATTATTTCAGTTTATATTACTGAGATGAAGATGATTTCGATGCTTGTCAAGACTCTTTGGATGTACTTCAATTTAAATGAATCTAAAATATACTGAACTGCAAAAGAAACGTCATCCCAAGTAACATTCCATGAAAAGTTGTCATTTAAATATCTGGGTAATTTTGGTCAAAGTTCTTAAATTTAACATTACCTCGTCCGGAAAAATGAAATTTGATGATAAAAAACAAAGCAGATGTCAATAAAACCGGTCACCCAAAACGCATCACGACAAGGGCCATGGTAACTCGATGCATGTGAGTTCCATGCAAATTGAAATGCACATGCGTTCCCCCATTTCTTGCCCCATAAAAATCCACTCAGATCGTATAACATTCATTCGTTATTGAACTGCTACGACATGCCAAGACTGACAAGAAATCAGCAACACCAAGCCCTTGGACGATTGCAAGCTGGACAAAACGCTCGGCAAGTGGTAAATGCATTTCAAGTCCACGTAAGGACCATATACAGGCTCCAGCAACGGTACCAGACCACGAACACTACCAATAACCGACCACGTAGTGGAAGACCAAGGGTCATCACCCGGCGTCAGGATCGTAAGATTGTGCGACAGCACCTTCAAGATCGCTTTGTTACTGCTGGGGAAACTACTCGAAAT
>JAUELE010232330.1:0-11978 GCA_031471655.1 Diodora aspera | reverse complement strand
GTCAACAGCAACTCACCACACACAATCTACTTAACCCACCAAACAAATCTTACTCACCACTGGCAACCTTTCTCAGAAAAAAACCAGTTAACTGCTAAAACCTAGGCAAATCCCTATTAAGTATTAATTTTAAACAATTATTTTTAAAATAATAAAATAAAATAATATAAAGGAAAACAAAATTTAAAAAAACAACAACCACAAAAAAGCACCACTACTTCTCCTTTCTCTCTTACCCCACAATAACACCTGTATTAACTAACAAACACAAACCTCCTTCCCAACTTTCTCCTTTCACTTGTAGGCAAAACATTAACACTCTTCCCCCCGCAATTTAGGCAACCAATCCCCCGTGTGTCAAATCAGTATATCTGGAGTGTGCAACAGTAACCTCTCTCAAGCCACATAATACCCTGAGTTTCAAGGATGTATCGACATACATACGACCGCTTTTACGTAAAAGCACGCCCTTGCATACACCAGCTTTTCCTATACCACTGTATACACAAAAATGTTTCTATACCACTCTTCAGTCAAATTCTGGTATTAAAATAAATCAGCGTTTTTTCTTCTGCTTTGTTTACTTTCCTCTTCAGGCGCTGGTGAAAACGTATTAGAAACATTATGTAGTTAACATCTGCTTCTGTTTACAAGGCTTTTACCTGAGCCCATTAGGTTTTCTTAATAACTCTGTTTAGGACGTATCGATGAAATGAAAGAACTTGCAAATAAATACATTGTTTCCAACAACAATGTTCACTGTTTAGCGCACCGCAAAACTGTCTTCATTAAATCCAGCCGTGAATAAACGTTTGGTTAACAAGTCTTCCGAGCCAATAAACTCCTGCCTTGATTAACTGATTATGACTAAAATTGACAGAGTAAGTGTGGACACATAAACATGTGTTTCAAACACTTCACCTACAACAGTAAACGCTTGTTTTGAATACATGTCCAGTCAACTAGCCTCCGGAAACATATAAAGTTCCGATGTTTCTTTAAGCATTTACGGCAGTTGGAGAAAGTTTATAAGTTTAAATTGATTTTGTAAAGCTGTACTAAGTTCCTCTAACGTTCAAAGTGTTTCAATAAGATTTGATTTAAATTAATATTGACGTCCTTTCACGTTTTCGTCACATAACACTGGACAAGTTTCGACAAACAGATTAAGTAATCTATGGCAAACACGAGTACACTCTCGTTTAACGGTAATGGGTTCACTTAGATTTTATTATAGTTTCAGTAAACTGTTTACTTGTCTCTTTAACTGAAAGAATCTGGCACCAGACTACAAAGGCAAGCTGAGCCATGATCTGCGCTGTGAACTCACTAAACACGTTCAGTCTCAGCGTGCAACTGTTGACGGATGGATATCTTGTTATACAGGCCTGTACGTTGCATTACGACTTTGCACGCTTCACATCATTTTAGCTGTTTCAATAATAATAATAATTCCGCATACATGTTTATAAGGCATATGGCAGATTACCCACCGCGCAGCAAGACGTTTAGTCAAGGATCTTATGAATTGTACGTGCATAGTCTGTTGTCATTCAAACTGCAGGACAAGTTTACGACTTATGCGCACTCTCAACTTATATTTAGGTACCAGTAGTAAATTTACTAAATCAACTCGTTAGTTTCTCTGATTGCCACAATAATACTTGCCATTTACAGATAATCAAAGAGTCTCTGGCTAAAGAATTCGAAACATGAGTATGTTTAACAATTTAAGCTTTGATTCCTATACTGACGTCCAAAAGAAAGTATACCAAATGATTTCAATTATTTTCCCTTACGTCGTTATGCCATAGTTGTTCAAAAGGATGCTTGGATTTCGGTGAGTGTAATGTGATTGACATCATCTCATTGATAAATCTTCCAAGTCTTGAAGGGATATCTCTTCTATATCCAACGCATTTGTGAATGTATTTAGTAGTCTCTCAAAATCTTGGTATACTTTCTTTTGGACGTCAGTATAGTTATTCTTGCATCTCTTTATTCCAGATCAGTATTTGCATGAAACACTATTAGTATAATACTAACTTCACTGGAATTAACCGACATCGTTTCTTCAGTTCGCTTTGACTTAATCATATGTTTAAACTATTTGGATTTTTCTTTGTAATTGTAACAAGCAAGAGGTCAATCAAATGAAGTCTTTCAACATTAAATTTGTTTAAGGCATAATGCTTTTAGATTTGTACGCGTGCATCGTCAAAACCTTGAAAGTCAGACCGAACCAGTATGAACCCTTAACAGCAGACATGAACTCTGATACAATATTGACATCAGTTGATGAATGATGGTACACAGTGCAGATCATTGTTGCCAGACTCCATATAGCGTACATAATGGCTATATTATATCCGATTGTTTGTTGCATATAGGAAGGTGAATATTTCCAGAATCAATTTCCGACCAACGCTGGTTTGTGTATTGTAAAACTGACCATTTAGATAAAGACTTCATTACAGTCCGTGTTAGCAAGTCAATAGTAAGGGTACTGGAATAATCAACTAGACTAGACGTCTGTAAATACAGGTGATACTACTCATCCCAGGACGAAATGGGGTTTGTCGTATTCATAAGTGTAGTGTATACCGCTCGTGAGTCTAATATAGCAACAAAGTCTAAATATAGTAAGAGTCTAAATATAGTAACAAAGTCTAAATATAGTAAGAGTCTAAATATAGTAACGGATGTCGTGTGAGTGATGTGCAGTTGTCAAGCGTTGTACGAGTTGTACATGACGAGCCAAGTTTCAGCTGTACTGTGGTGTGTTTATCCATTGGGTAATACATCGTGTTCTCCCAGAAGACTGTGTTGTGTACTTTTTTGGGGTTTGATATATCACAATAAGCCAGACTTGTGTACATGATTGCAGAACAACCTTTGAACGCAATGCCAAATGTAAATGCACACTTGTGTGAATGCCAAAGACAGAGTTGAGTGGAAAGATTAAGTGTTTTGTTCCTATAATATTTCAGTACTGATCTCACACAAGAAGCATTACGACTGAAAGATAGCCCGTTTGAAGTAAAATTCCAACTCAAATGAAAGCAATCCAAATTGTTTGGTATTACTTCAGTTCACATGCGCGTTTACGACGTACATGTATGCATGTATGGTTGCCTTCGTTATGATGATTTACGGTTTTCAACAGGCATCTCATATGAAACCAGCAACGATTTACAATGGATTTTAGCCAAAACCTTTTTGTATATATTGCAACGTCGTAGACACGTATTTTACTGGTATAATAAATCAGTTTTATTTACATATTGTATTATACGTTTCTCTCGTTATTCCATAATGCATGGCTTGCATATCATACCGTTTTATGCACTGGTAATGCTCACAGTTCGGATAACAGGTGTAAATATGTAAATGGCCGTCTGAGCAGCTTGAGGATGTAATGAGTATATCAAATGAAAACAAATGAAAATATTGCACGGATAGTATTTGCGAAGTCAAGAAGTAACACTTTGATCAGACGGATTATAAGTATACAACAATGGAAGCAACACCAGTAATTTAAGACAGTATCACATTGTTAGGTTAAATTACTGACTTGAAAATATTCATTTGACTTTTCATGTAATATTATCTTCTTGTTTGATGTTTATAAATGCCATAAATAAAATAATAAGAACGAATCTGGACTTTAAAGTTTCAAAAATCGACCAAAACAATTCTTGAAAAGTATTGCTGAAAAGTCTAAAGAACGTTTTCCACCACCGCCTGCCACTGTCGGGAGAACGTTTTAAGGTAGGAGTTCTGTATTGGGGAGACGTGCATGTAGCACCCCAAACGACAACGTAAAGGTTGTACCTGGACTCGTCTGACCAGATGACACGGCTCCATGTCCGAAGATTCCAGTTCTGCCGCTTCTGAGCCCACACAAAACAATTACGACGATGGATGGCAGTCGACCTGGGTCTCGTCAAAGGTATGCCAGCCCTCAGTCCGCCAGCAAAAAGCCGCTTGTTGACCAGTTCTCGTGATACAGGGACCCGGGTTAAATGTATCCACCGCGCAGACAGGAATGGATTTTGCCTCGTTGTCTGGAGTAGCCGACGGTCTGCTCTATCGGTGGTCTTCTTTTTCGTCCTTGACCTTGAACGACCTTCACACTGCCGGTCTGACAATGTTTCTTCAACAGCCTGCTGACGACGCTGTGTTCAACGTTGAATCGGGCTGCAATCTGACGCGGCGACTGTACAGCTTCTCTCATACCAACAATCTGCTGTGTGTCACCTTCAGAGAGATGGTTTCGAGCCATTAGCAATGAAACTTTCGATATGTAAACACGCACGATCAAACAGTTTTCAACAATATTACACGGTGCATGAAAATGCACGTAACATGCACAGGCAATGTGTTGCACGTGCGCTTCATGATGGTCATGAAGTCGACAACTCATTGTTCATTTAAAAAATAATTTCGTGATGTATAGCCTAAATATTGTAACTGTACTGAAATATTCTCTATCAAATTTTGTGTTGTTCAATGTTTACCATAAGTATGACATGGTCATGATTATAGCGATTACAATAGTTATTATCTACCGACATGCAGAAATGACGATAAATGAAATTATTGTGTGCCCGGCTGGCAATCTCCGGAAATTTGTCTCAGTTGGTTTTGATTAAACTTAACTCAGATGTATTCTCAGCCCAACTACTAAAGAGTCGATCGCTGGAATCCGTATAATATACCACTTTTGAAGCTAAGTATTTTGTAGCAGTTAGGTGAAATAGCCATAATGATGGATAATACACAATGCTTGATTAATGACGTTTTGTGTAGCGACTTGCTGAACACAAAACATGCTAACAATCGGTACTTCAAAACTTCCTAGAAATGTGAAAGCACCTAAATGTGCCATGAGTATAAACACAACAACGAACGAACGTAGCTTTCCTATCATGCAACTCTCAGTTCATTTTATATAGCACACATTCATCAGTAAAACTCGGTTACCTATTTACCCGTCATTATGACTCTGAAAAAAATTATATGAAGGTCATCACACGCACCGACCCTTCGATAGCAATTCGTCGGGAATATGTTTGAGAAAACGTGTGTTTTATTGTGGTATTGGAAAATTTGTTTCTTTGACTTAACAAATGAACATCTTTAGCCCTCTTTGTCCGCGAGTTTAGCCCCCTGTCGGGGATCTCAGTCTCCCTATTTGGGAATTCTTGGCGCCACCCCTGGATGATCCGTTGTGCCATCGGTCAATTCAGTTGTTTCACCACTACCAGATATAGTTCGCATGTTTTACAGCATCAAAAGCAGGCCTTCTTTCTGCATGGAAGATGATGATTCGCATCAGTTCTGTGCAATAACCATCGATTCAAGGTACTTGTTCAAAGTCAGTTGGAGCTGAATAAGTATATAATTTAGCCGGATTCATCTGCACCTTGCTAAGTTTCCAATTCGATGTTGTTAATAAGGCATCTGAAGGAGAGGACTCCGGTAACTCAATGCTTGTTGTACAAGTCGACTATAATGGAATATTTTGCTTTCAATGGACTGCAATGGAGTTGCAAATATTTTGTCTGGACCTTCTCTTGGATCTCGATATGGCTCTTTTTATAGAGCTAAAAGAGGTCCTTAAAAAAGTTGACTTTAACTTAAAGGAATGTGCGTGTTCTCATCTAAAATGGCTCCAGGAACACAGGATAGGCATATCAGTAATATGCATATCATATGTGATATCAATTTATCCCCCCTTCACCACCAACTCTAAGATAATCTCCTGGTTGAGAGCGCTAGATTTGGTCCATTCGCTTTTTTGCGAACACGTCTCCATACATTCAGCAATGTGTGACAAAAGACCGTAAATACGTTTCATCCATACTGTAGAGAAGAGCAAATAATAATAACTTATGAGATTGTATTACATTTAGTAATGAAACTGTGGTCTCAAATGATTACATAGCAAACCACATGAATACAGAGATGGTTAATAGACTAAGGTCATGGTAGCAAACACATTTTCAATAGCTAGATCATTTATGGCTATCATGTTCATAACGTCCTGCTGTCGCACTGAAAATAAATACCATTTAATATGTTTACCTTGATAATAAATAAAGTTATTAAACTAGTATAGAATTGCATTTAATATTTCTCCAGCTGTTAGACAATCTAGGTGAACATTGCACTATCTGTACTTGAAACTAAATCAATCGAAAACTGTCCAAAGAGCGAAATGGATGTTTGATTATAGGTTCAGTTTGAGGTCCAGCAATCTGCCAGCCGTGGCGGTTGTGATTCGAGTCCCTACCGAGCACCTCCCTTTCGGCCTTCAGAGACAGGAGCCCCAATACCGACGTGATGTTGGTGGAACCGTGGTGCTATGGCTGAAAGATTGCCGAAAACCACGTGAAACCGCAAATCACTCACTCACTCATAGAAGCAGCCGAGGAATCAAAACATATGACAAGAACACTGCCCCCATCCTATATAACAATGAACACAGAGGCGAGAAATTACTTTATAATAAAATCATATTGGAGTTGTCCACAGCACCAAGGAGTCATTTCCCTTGGAAAACGAAAAATACGTTGGTCGAAATTTAATGTTCATACATGTATATGTAAAATGACGTTAGATCTGTACAGACACATTGCAAATATACAAAGAGGTCAGGAAGTTCTGTACTCGCTTTTATAAACAAAAATAAACACCTACCAACATATGTGAGTAACAAGCATTTCCCAGCGATAACATACATGTACGTACTCTTTTATCAATGTTCCTACATAGCCTGTGCCGAAGAACTCGCTGAAATCGAGATGCAAGCTAAGAATATTTTAAAGGGACATGATTAACGTTGCATTTCAAAACAACAAACAAAAGCCATAAATACCTTCAAATGGCTATTTTTATAACAACAATCTTTCGCCACTACCAGACATAGTTTGCAGTTTTTACCGCATCAAACGCGGATATGTTTTCTGCATGGAAGAGGATGATTAGCGGCAGTTTTGTGTAATACGCATCTATTCAAGGCACATGTACAAAGTAAATTTAATCTCAAAGATATATTTTTAAAAAGGCGAAAACTCATGATCATTTTCTCTTGTGATGTATAACAAATAGACAACCTTGTAATTTAAAGTTTGTTCTAAGACAATATTTATGTAGTCGTAAATTCCTGATGGATTTTTCAGTTTTTAAGGCAGAGTTAATTAATACTTGCTTTATACGTAGCAGCTTTCCGAGAACAGATACCAATTAATGTCCAGCTGGGAGATACATTATTTGAGAAGTGTTGTTTTTGAGGAATGGAAAGCTTGCTCAGAGCGTTACAGATCATATTTCTAACGTTGCCCAGGTTTCATGCTGAGATTTACAAACCCGAGGGTGTTTCTACATCCGATCAGTCAAGTAGGCTACTATGTCTACCTCTCAACGATTGTTCGCTATCGGTGTCCATGTTAAACAAGGTTGTTAAAGGACTGCTGAACCATGTTTCCTTGCTTTGCTAATCATATAAATATGAACGTTCGAAAAATGATATTGTAGACATTTCAATATCTTTTTTGTAAAAGAGGCAGTATCAGTTTTGTCGCACGGACTTTCTATTTACTATCATATTACGCGTTCCATTGCCCCTACTATATTTATTGATATTTATGTCTACAAAAACATTTCCGACCATAAACGATTGCAAACTGATCTTTGCAAGGAAAACACAATACAGCTTCCGCCTGCTTATGTGTCGTTGACGTGACTTGTTTGAGAAAGGAGTCAACTTGTCTCATTACAAACTCGTCTTCTGGTTGCGTCATCGTCTCGGTAGCGTCAATGACATATGATGCTTTAAGAATCAACTGAACCTTCTCTGAACTCTAACATTAGTTTTTAATAAAGATGGTTCGTGATCTGAATGTTTTAACGACCATTCTCTCACTGTATACATTAAATATACATGATCAACTCTCATTCTCGATAGACGTGATGACCCAGGATCTTAGCCTTTGTATATAATCCGATTTACTGCTTGTCAAGCAATTATTTGAGACATCTCGCATGTGTTTCCTTAAAATATTGATAATGATATTCAGGTAAGGTATACGTTCATTCATTGGTTTCGCTGTATCCAATTGAGAGCTGCATCGTCTTCCCATAATGTAATGAAAACAATCTCAAGGTTAGATCCGTGCTCCCGAAAATGGAATGTGGTGAATTCTGTGTTAAATACTAACATAACCTGTAGAATAGACTAAAAAAGTGCCATCAACTTTAAAGATACGTGTTACCAAGCAGGACATATGTTTGGAGCATTCTGTGTTAAAAAAATAACATGTACTGTCACGTAGACATTATAAAAGTATTTGCGTCAATAAACAACGTCGTATCCCCTGTATACTGACATATTAAAACAGAGTCATATTGTATTTTCAAATAGCCTGTAATTTGAACTCATTACAGTATCACCACAAAATGTGCAAAACGTACAAGCAGAACGCAGCAATGTACATAACAAGATTGCTCAGACAGTTTGCGAACGACCTTTACCTTCATGACCTTGTGGTGTTTTAATATGTATGTATTCTATACAGGACGCAAACGCATTAAACATGCTATATGTTTTATGCATCAGTCATGGTGTGTACATATTTTGATGTATATTCATCGTCCCCAATGTTGTGTCGTGAAACGAAAACATTGAATATGACCACGTATCCAGCTTTAAAGGTTGAATTTCATTATTGGTGTCAACGAATCCTGTTTTTACAATCCAATTTATCAGCCAGGATAAGAAGTATTCAGGAGGTCATCAAACTAGAACCTAGTCACCTTTGTTTCTCAACAGTGACGGAACTCCGTCTGTTCATCAATTTCGAATGATATTCGTCTATTATGCATGGAATCTTCAAAGTCCACACAGACTGTACTGCAATATCACCTGGGGAGGTTAAACCAACTAGAAAGCACTGATTCATTGACATTTCGTCAGGCGGTAGAATGTTCAGTAAGGAATGAGAAATCAGAATTTCCATAATAAGATGCTTTATTATAAGGGATGCCAGCGAAGGTAAACTTATTTGTAAACATTGATACTCTTATATCCTTGAGTGGCATTTAGAAGTGGGTTGGTATTCATAACACACACTTTATATGGTTAGAACGTCTGAGTTTATTTAAATAAATTCAGAAGTTCTAACTATATAAAGTGTGTGATACTCTTGTTGTTCTGCTTGATAAAGACGTTTGTGTCCACGTAAAAAGCTGCAGTTAACAGTAAAGCAGTGCAGGTCAAAGGCTACTATTAGTTGTTATTCACTTTACATATTGAAATGGTCATGGCGAAGTATGCGTAGTTACATATTTAGTTTTGCAAGCACAATTATAACTGTGCAATTTGATTTGTTTAATAAATCGGTTATCTTAAAATAACATGAACAAATTAAAATCGTTGTTTCTTGAGCATTAGTTATGTTTTTATAAAACAAAATCTTTGTTGGACTAGTTACTAAGTTTGCGTATGCTCGCATATTGGCATACATTGTAAGGAACGCTGATTTGTTGAAAATCAGAGCGAAACAGACAGAGAGAGGGACGTTACCATCATAATTGCATCGTCTTCTGAACGGAATTGTGGCTTACTTGTCATGCAAAGCGCATCTTGGGGCTTCCCGAAGGTTGAAAAGTTGAGCTTGTATGGAACTCGCAGTAACCCAAATCTATTGGGGGAGGGAGTGTTGTTGTCTTTTGATTTATTAACTCAACCTTAAAATGTTCATCCTTAGAATTGTGCTCATCTTCTTCTGCAATTGATACATCGCAGAGCTACAGATAAGGTTTTATGACAAATTTTTCAGATAGTTGAGTATTCATACTTTTAACTGGGTAACATAGATATTTTACTCCACGTAACATTTTGTAATGACTTTTTAATATCAGTTGAAAACATTTATGTGGTTAACAAAATTAGCTCAGGACCATCTGCACTCGAGTCAGCTAATTACCGAGTAGTAAGCAATGTATTTTGAAACAACTGCGTAAAGAATTTGTTTCACAATAATTGCGTATTTGCAAAATAGTATGGCGTATTAACGGAAATATATGTATCCCTGCAGTAATAACGAAAGCCAAGAAAATATAATTCATGCGTGTTTAAGAATCGTAACTGAAACTTTGTTGCTGTTAGATCCAAGCCTTAATGCTCGTGGACAAGGAAAGTTCATGTGTGTCCTCAAAATTGAAATCCAGTTGTTCTGCATTGCAGGTCTGGTGTACCTGAAAGAAAACACGCCGTCAGTCTATTGATGCAAGAAATAACCGCAAAATAAGTCATCCTATACCAGACAAGTCAATGCCAGACAGTTTCTTTTTGCTTCCTTTCATGGCATTTAGCAGATTGGCAGGCACGGTTATTGACAATATTCGTCTGGAACAACCAATCAAAACATTTTAATGCATTTCTCAAAATAGACATTCTGACATTTGAAGTACCCACAATGACAGGCCTAAAACGTACATTCCAAAATGAAAATCTTCTTTGAATTTAACCGTAATACACAAAACATGAATACTTAAGGCGTTTTACCAACACAATACAAGATATTAACTAACAGCACAACCAATCTTTCTAGAAGCCATTGCGACTTAGGCAAAGTTATTTTGGACGTGCCTTTTAAAATTACAGCGTTGGTACATGTTTCAAACTTTCAGATTGTAAGTACTTAATGCATTTAAGAACAAGATAAACATGTGAGGTTGTATTCAAAATGTAAGTGATTTGTCCTCGTCGCAGCATACAGTTAATGTTTAGTATCGATTCTTGCATCGTATTTTATGCATTCAAAGAGGAAAGCAAATACAGTAAGAAGTAACTTCCATTTAAAAATTTGTCAGAGCTTTCGATAAGCTCTTATTGTCCATACATCTCAAGCACGTAATATTTAGTTTCCAATATTTACTGAATTGCCACGGGGAAGATGCTCGCTACTCCAAACATAAAGAAGTGCAAGACAATGTTAACTTAAATGTATTTCATATATTGGATCTTGAAGCATGACCATGATCTGCTAGGTGTTTTGTGTTAGTGCATGGGTATGCGTGTATCATTACAACTTGTGTCATTTCAGTGGATTATGTAAGTGCCATATGAAATTGTTAAGAAACTACTTTAAAGGATGTGCCGATTTCAATACGTCGTTTGAACGTTGCGAACGATTCGATTTTGAAGTCGTCTTGCAATCGATCAACCATTCACACAAATCGATTCGACAAGTTGACCCGTGTGAGTCCGTCTTTAGTGTTACGTCTGAAGAGCATTGCAGCATAGCCTAGTGATCTATTAAATCGTTGAAACAGTTTCAGCAGTAACTTAGTGGACTTCTGTATTTACGTTGTTTTGGTATGATAAAGGACATGTAAGTGTGCAAGTAAACATGTCTGTCCTTACCCTTACGTGCAGCAAGGTCTATAGTTGGAGCCGTGGAGTAGCACAGTGGGTAGCGCGTCTGCCCAGGTATCCGAGGTTTCCGGGTTCGACTTCCTTCAGAAGTGTTCTGCAGGCGCCAATCTTGCAATATGGATTAAGGATCCGGTGCTGTGTCTGTTCATAACATAATCCTTGGTTCGTCAGTACCAGTCGTAGTCCGCGAGCTTCACCGCATCAAATCATCCCCACTGGTAAAGCTGTCTTTCTTCAAGCAATAAACTGGTATCTGTCCGCCATCAATAATGCAGAAACTAGTGCATGTACCTCCATTTGAAGAAGAATATGAGAACCTGCGCTACACTAACTCTTTCCTAAATTTAATCTACTCTACATGTATACGTACGCGTTGCTATGCTAACTCAAATATATTCTTCCATGCATAGGCTTTTCTATAATACCTCTTTGCTATGCTTTGCTGTGTTTTACAGTGGACTCTGTACAACCCTGAGTAGTCTGACATTCTGTCAAAACCGATACAAAAGTTTGGTCCCGGCGAATTCTAGTT
>JAUELE010232329.1:0-20763 GCA_031471655.1 Diodora aspera | reverse complement strand
CTGAGCAAGTTCTCTTTTCACTTGTTCAAGATAGGGTAAAGATTCTCGTTTGCTGTGTCTGTAAATAATTTGTTTAATAATTTGTTTAATAATTTGAGATAATCATTATTGCCTCTCTGTGCAAAAATGTGCAATTGCATGTCTTATGCGTTTAATAAATTGAGTATCATCATCATAATCATCATTATTATCACCATCATTTCATTATCATAATGTTTTTGGTTATTATTTACGATGATAAATATTTATTTCCAGAATCACTACATTGCAGTTTGGCCACTTATGCATTCAACTTGATAACAGTAAAATATCCCACCTTGTACTGGGTAATTCAACATCTGTGGGTAGCTGAGGTAATAGGCCATCTGAAATTAACAAAACAAGTCCTCAAATACACGTCACACGCTGCGGCTAGGACAACTATAAACAGCAACACTGACAAATACTTATTCGATAAACCAATGATAGTAGAAAACAATTCAAAGGGAAGAAATTTGAAAAATCATACCTGATCGCGATTGTACTTACTCTTAATTCTTCAGACTAAATGAAGGCTCCAGCTACCAATTCTCTCCTATAAGTTCTAAGTGCTTCACCAATAGACATATAAACAAATCGAATCAGAGTAACACAATCCTTGACATGTTGTAGTGGATTTAAATTCAAATACTTTTAAAAGAACGCAGCTTGAATGTAGAGCGAACAAGATGGTGGCAAATCTAATATCGGTCAACAGAGTACGAAATCGTATGACACAATATGTTTTGTGATTTTGCATAGCTGACAGGCATATACACAAGGATTTGGACAAAGCCGAAGCAAATAGGTCTTTATGGAACGACCGAAGAGTGAATGGCAATACATTGGTTCCTATTGACGGTTAAGTGTGGGCTACTTTATTCCTGTGAGTTGAATGCATACATGTACACGCATGGTTACGTTTGTATTTGGAGACGTTAGGGACGGGTGTTGATATGTTTAAGTGACAAGTTATTTCACCAGTCGGCAAATCAAGCGGGTAATCTGACCGTCGGTAATAACAAAGATGTGTTGACGAGTCCTATGTTTATAGCAAGGTCTAACCTCTCATTTTATTGCTACGATTATGGAGACCAACGTCATTTTCATTCACATGGGCAGACACAGGATATAGGGGTGTACATTCTACTGAGGGTCCGATGGTCCGATTTTTCAATTTGTAATGTCAACCACACACAGGAGAAATCTGCGGAGAAAAATCTCATTCATGACACTTTGCTCAAGCACTTTGCTCCTGTGTGTGGCAAATTTACGTACATGTAAGACGTTTTTCATTTGTGCGCTTTTTCGTAAGTATGAATCATTTTTGATAGTTTTTGGCATAAATGAAATGTTCCTTTCGTGTGCGGCAAACGAAAGCAAAGTGTTTACGTCTTTTCCTCGCTGCGTCGCTATAGTCGCACGTGCGCGACGCGAGTAAATGACACACGAAAGGAAAATCTCTTTTGTGCCAAAAATTATCAAACACGGTTGATACTTGCGAAAAACGTCCACGGAAGAAAATTCGTCTTACCTAAATTTGCCACACGCTGGAGGCAAAGCGCCACGAATGAAATTTTGCTCAGCAGATTTCTCTTGTGTGTGGTAGGCATTAGAAGGCAGCATACATAGTATGTGTTGCGTTATGGCTTATTTGTCGCACTTTCGTGTGTGAAATGTTACGGATTCTACATTAAAAAGTGAGCATTTTACAAGCTTGTCCCCTTCTGCTGGCTAGCTTTTAGGGATGGTTTGGTGTGTGGGGCGGACTCGCACTTAAATCGATCCATTCGTTATGCCTGGCGTGTATGCGGCGAGATTGTCTAAAGGGGTTAACGTCATTGGGACACTCCTTAAGCAATATCTCAAAGTACCGGACGCAGTACTCAATTCAAGTAGAACAGATGGTTTAGATGAAAAATGTGATACATGTACTTTCCAAATAAATTATCATCAAGCATAAATATACTGAGAACCTACATGTATGTGAGTTAATGCAATACACATCAATGATACATACTAGAGAAACGTTTTGTAGAGAAGGATATTATTAATATACAATTATCAGCCACATAGTTTAGAACAAAGTTCTTACCAACAGGGAGAACATTTTGCAAACGATGTATATACATTAAGGAAACAGAGCCAGATTCTCAGAGAAACTTGAATTAACAAGGCTGATTACGACATCAGAAAAGTGGGAAATAGTTATGTACGCTATTGTGTTTAGTGAAATATTCACTGACATTTTTGGAAATAATCAAATAAACATGATTTGTTTTGTTTTGGTTTCATTTGCTTGAAAAAAGCTATTCTGCTGCTGAACCCGTTCGGGATTCGAACCCGCGCCGTATCAGGGGGATAGTGAATGTCGACTATGTGGAAAACTCAGTTGATGTCTCGGAGGCTGAGTGGTCTACATCACTGATCGGTAGTCCTGGAGATGGATGCCTGACCCTGAGGGCGCGGGTTCGGGACTCAACCGCAACAGTAGCAGATTAGCTACGTTTCAAGGAAATGTAATTCAAAATACAACAAATAATATTGTCATAAGAATCAAGTTAAAGACAAGCCAAATTCAGAAGAATACAAACCGGTAATTAAGTCTGTCTTGTGATCTTCACCACAAGAAAATACAAATAACATTGCTTCGAACCATTTCTGCAAGAGGCCTTGCCCGCACATGCAATGAAACAGCTGATAACCTGCTTTTTGTTTTATCACATTAGATTCGAAACCAAGATAGTCAAATTTAAACCTTTACACTACCCTGAACCAGTGAAATAAGCAGTGGCCGTTTTTACATCTTTTCTTTTATATGCATTACACTTCCGTGGAAGGTAGCTGTTCTACTGATATGTTTGACACTTGATCGAAACACTAAAGGCATCGTATCTTATCTCGGACGAGACTCAGGAGCAGACCAATAGCTACCAGTCAGGGAAGTCTAAGCACATCACCCCCTCCTAGCTCCAAAACCCAGTGGAACGTTCGGGGGTGACGTAGTGTCACTTAGATAGAATAACACCTATAACCCAATGTTTGTCGTACAATGCGACTAAAATGGGGATATTTTGCTTTCACTTTCCTTTCTATCGATCCTTTTATGAATTTGATGTCTTGTAGCTCATCACGTTGCGTTCTGGCTGAAATATTGCCCTTGTAATGTAAAACAATTTCCACTCATCTCAACTCAACTCCCAACCCCAAAATGTCAAATAAAGAGAAGAATCCTCTCCCAATTAAAAAGAAACTTCTAGCCCACTCGTGTAAACTGTAAAAGGTTCTGCACTTTGATCTGGATAGAGCTATATGTGCAAGTACAGTGTACTGTATGTAGACCAGTCTTATAGTGACCAGTCTGTCCTGTGTAAAGGCAACGGCCAATGAGTTAAAGTGTTAAGTCTTTCACCAGCCTCAGTGCCAAAGCTGTCCATAACCTGTTAACCTATTTATTGGTGCTAAACTTGTTATCTAAATCGTGTTGGTTTCAGCACTTTCAGTCTTAAACAGGTTAACTGTGCTATTAGGTGAAAAAAGCTTTCGCTATGTCACTTTAGAGTGAGTCATTGTTTTATGGATTAAAGGTAGATTGGTTCTGGTATCACTGTTTTGTAGTCTTGGGCTGTATATAATTTACTTTAAAATCGACGAACTCTTGAATTCAGTGTCAATTTTATCTTCTTGTGGAGAATCAGTGCCACATCATTAAGTATATATAGGACACAGCTTTTTTTTTATGGAGTTCACACATCATTATTTACATGAGTCGGTGGCGACACCGAAACCTACCACTTGCGTAAATAAAGAAGGGTGAACTTCATAAAAATCTCTGTTCCGTGTTTGTTCTACCGCTTATATGTGCCATTGATAGATGTCATTAAGTGCACACACATGCACTGTTTTGGTGAGTCGCCATGCACAACAGGAATACAAATGAAACACATGACCAAATTCTGTTATTGTCTTTTAGATTTTGCAGTTTCACCGGAAGATGTAGTGTTACTCAACACTACATTATGCTGGAATACATATAAGCAACGCATTTGCATTAATACGCTATAGAATTTACAAATACGCAACGATTGTTTAACGAGCTGCGTAACGAAAAGGAAGCAAAAAAGGCTTCACGCAGTTGTTTAAAAATGCGTTGCTTACTACTTGGTAATTAATTAAAGGAAAAGGAAACACTATCCTAAGTATTGCTTATTTTCTACGTAGATGTAATGCCAACTACATATCAAACACATACGTATAACTTTTTTTGTCGCAAAAACACTGCAAACTGTCGAACATTGGGCTTTTATTCACCAGTAACGACGAGCGCTATGCAGATTCTGAAAGTTAATTAGGCAGCCGGTCACGTGATGCGTGACGTCATTTGTGAGCATCGCCTTATCAAAGCAAGAGAGCCGTGCAGAGATTAAGCCATCAGTGCGTCTTCGCGCGTTACAATACACGCGACAATACAACTTACTATATCATTGAGTGGTATTTAGAAGTCGGAGCAATTAGTATGAACAAACATTCTTATGGTTTAGACTTCTTATATTTTCTGTACTATTTATTCTAAGCGCCAATCGATGGCTAGTGTATCGTTGTTGTCATTGTGTTCATAACACCATATTCTTTCAGGTGTGTACTTCTACCCACTTATTATCCCCTATAAACACATTTCGTTTTCTGGATAACACACTATACATTTAACGTTAAGAAGGCCTACTGGCTTCACACCGTATCACAGCACTGTATAAAAACAAATTTTACTTCACCTTCGCTAGATGTATATCTGTCACTTGCATGATAGCGGTATAAGTAACTAAAAGAAAATTATTTTTCCGAGCGCTAGTTTTACAATGGAGAGTGACGTGATTCCGATAGGTTAATTTTGATTTTCATGTGGCGATTTAGCCGTTTCAATTCGAAACCATTATCTATAGATTAAGTCGAAAAGGAGAGTGCGGTGATTCTGATAAAGCGACAGATAGCAGTGGTAGGTCGAAGAAAAGTTTGCGTATTTTTTAATTATTATTTGTGGTGAAAATAAGGCAGATTTGTATCTCATACTGGTGTAGTTAGTAGATGAACAAGGAATTATGAAGTTATTAACATTTGGATCAATTTAATATTTTACTGACCTGCCAAAACCTTTTAGCAAGAAGAAGATATTATGTGTATATCTACATAACTCAAATCGTTTTTAACATCTCGCGTAAATCGCTAAGGAATTGGTCTTAGTCACATTTTTTAACTGTATCATGTACGAATTTATAACTACATATGTATCATGTATACTGAGAGTGAGATGTAAGGTAATTTGTCTGTCTGTCTGATTGTAAAACGTCAATGTCTGTCTGATTGTGAAATGTCAAGTGACCAAAATACAAATAGAGTCCTACGACAACAGTATCTTGCCACCATTAAGATTGAATATTTTAACCGTCAGACACTTATTAATCTTTTGTCAATTAGTAAGGAAAATGTTATTCGGAATACTGCTAAATATATACATTATGCAATGCGTCATCGTAAATGCATGTTAAATTGTCCATCTTGACTTACCATTTATATTTATATATATTATTTCTCTATTATATTATATTATATTTCTATATTATTGCGTAAACATATTGTCCAAATGATTTTCTTTCACGTGAAAGGTGATAATGCGTTCATTGTATTATACTTATGTACAATTTAATTTAATATAGGCCAGCGGCCTTTTGTACATAAACATATTGAACTTGAACTACAGGCAATCTAATTGGGTCGTTAATTACAAACACATTTTATTGCTTTTCTTGGCAACACGATAGGATTAAGCGGAGTCTTTGTCTTGTGTCAGTCGGTCATATCACAGGCACTAGTTACGCAATGATGTCGTTTGCACGTCGGATCTGATTGATTGTTTCTCTGTTTTTCTTCAAACTAGAGTTACAGCCGAATGAGGCACATTAACCCATGTTATCCAAGCATGCAATATCAATTGACTGAACTTGTTGTCAAAAATTAAACTTGTCTCCAGCGGTAGAAAACGCCGCTTCGCTTGTCAAGATCCAAGTAGTGAAGAACGCCTGGGAATGGTACTTGTTCCTAAATGACGTCACAATCCGAAAAATGCCGAGCGTGGCCGATAATTTTGGATAAGCTTGCTCGGATTCACGAAAATAACTCGGCCTATGACATATTTTTCCAAAATTTTTTTTTGGGATTATTGAATTTCGTGCATTTATAGATGTATATGATTAAAAAAATGCAATTATATAAAACTTGTTTCCATGTCCTGTAAATCGAGTGGATTAAATTCAGTGGATATGGTCATTAGCCTTGCAATTGAGTGATGTGTTTAACTACATAAACGCGTATACATTCATTATGCGCATAGGGGAATCACATAATCAACAGGGAACCAGCATTTGTTCAATGAACTCATTTGCAAAATGTTATACTGGTATTGAAACGCCATTGCAAAATATTCCGTGGAGTAAAATGGCTATGCCATCCAATTGGAATTTTATAATACGCGATCACCTGAAACACTGAGGAGTAAATAACCTATTGACGCAAAAGTTTATTTGCAGCTCTGCATAATTATGTCAACTGATTTGTCCGCGTTATATTCATAAATTTGATGGTCTTACCAAAACTCACCCATCGATGATTTTACTTGCTACACGAAACACTGTCTTAGCTGGACCCTTTTCACTGCACGTTTGAAGTCAATTGAAAGAGAACACTCATTATAATGATTAAGGCGCATATATATATAGCCGGTTAACATACATGTAAGCTGGTAATAACAACTGTAAAATATGCCATACAAATTAATTAACAGAGGACCTTTACATTTTCGTTACTGTTAAAGCTGAACTAAAATATTTTAAAGATAATACAGTGGTTGCCAAAAAGAGTGAAATAATTGGATACTCCGTAAATGAAAGGATTTAATGACCTCATCATCCTATTCTAACTTCAGTTTTTTAAGAAAATCAAGATCAGCATACCTTCGTAATATACCACAGGTTACAAACAAACATACAGAGACCGCTGCTTCAGTAGAGTGGGTCCCGTGTTGTGGAACAGCCTCCAAATTAAGATCAGAAGGATCACCGATCTCACTCAGTCTAGATCACGACTCAAGACACATACTATATACATTAATAATGCTCTATAAACGTTGAGTTCATCATTACGTGCATCCACATGTAAGAAGAACCAGAGCCTGTGCAATGACCCCACTGAATATGCATCACCCCCCCCCACACACACACACACACCCACACACATAGGGCGTGCAACTGCTGATCGAGTAATAGCAGAGGTTATATTTCTCAGGCACAATTTTATATATCAATCTTTCCATAAGTTGCTTTTATGAAAAGAAACCGCTGATTTTGATCACATATCCAACTTAATTATACACAACAACTGTATGACATTCATTAAACACAATCTGAGAGGATAGAGTTATTTGCCCTTGCCTCATAAACATCTCTGACATGACAATGGCTGTCAGTGCAGGAGAGATACATGCCCGATGTTAGTGGAACGTAGGGGAGCTAACTCGTAAGTTCCGCTTGCAAAAAAATCACCAAATTGGATGAGATTGTCCTTCGGTAAGTAGTCATCTGGAAATAAAATCTTTATCACTTAGGCATGTGCAGTCTTACAGATAAGGCGATACCGTGACGGAGGTGTTATAATCTGACAAAAACTCCCCTAGACGCCTAAGATAAAATAAACCTTTGCATGTTAGGGCACATGGCCATTAATACAGCTCTTGTCTGTATGTAGTCACGGACTTAACGTAATGTGGGCGTCTGGGACAAATCCTTGTCCCCCTGACATGCAATATCCTACAGGTAATGAAAATTGACATAAGCTCAAATGAGCTACACATCAAAAGTTTCATTCGTGCTGCCTGCTGAGGAATTTATGTGCGGCTTATTCCGCTTCAGGAAGTGTGACTGCCATTAGTCCTTGGTAAGTGACAAATCATTAGATTAGGTCCTGAGAAATAGTGGGTCAGGCCAAAGCCATCTGAGATAGAAAACTAATGTATCTTCAGAAGCGTGCTGGATGTTCCTGGTCTCGACTCATAATGTCTTTCAATATCAATCAAGTCTTAGGACACAATTTCTTTCTATCACTTTATTGTGAAATAAGGTTCTGTTCGAAGGATGCAAGTCGTCTAGAAAGATCTTCTGGTTAAATTATGATTCATGGTTTAAAAATACTGATATTATTTTCCGGGGTGAGCATTATTGCATTTCAACATGATTCGCGTTACAAAATTAATACTGATATTATTTTCCTTTGTGATGTTTATTACATTTCAACATGATTCGCGCTTAAAGATACTGTTATTATTTTCCTTTGTGAGCATGATTACATTTCAACATGATTCGCAGTTACAATACTGATGTTATTTTCCTTTATGAGCTTTCCAAAATTTCAACATGATTTGCGTTATAAAATTAATACTGATATTATTTTCTTTTGTGAACATTATTTTATTTCAACGTGATTCGCGGTTAAAATACTGATATTATTTTCCTTTGTGAGCATATTACATTTCAACATGATTCGCGTTTAAAATACTGATATTATTTTCCTTTGTGAGCATAATACATTTCAACATGATTCGCCGTTAAAAATACTGATATTATTTTCCTGTGTGAGCATTATTACATTTTTGAACCAACGGTGTTGCTTCTATCAAATATATTCATGTTCATTATTATTGTCACCCCATATAATAGGACATTAGCATTTGGAGAAGTGATGAAATACAGACAATAGTTTCTTAGATGCACCAACAGATTTAGTAAATCAAATAAGAACAATATCGGGTACATGTCTAATCTACAGGATGAAAGATCCATGAAGATTTACCATGATAATATTTCCACAAAACTGTTAATATGACAATAGAGAACGATATATAGGGGTGATAATAATAATTAGCAGGAGTATATGTTTTCACCTTAGTGTAGAGACGAGCTAAAGGCCCAATACATCTAGTTTACCTTTGATGCCACAACTTCAACATAACAAATCGAGTAAAAGTTTTATTTTCGAGAGAGGCATAGTCTTTCTGGTTCAACGTTTGCATCTGGTCTCTAAGTCAACTTGACAGTTTGGCTATCTTCTCAACTATATCTTTTGAAGTCATGGCGCAGATTATAAAGAATATTTCCAGTATTACAAGCAGTCATCTGCTGAACTATCTCAAGAAAGATATGAGTTATTTGTAGAAGAAACATCTTTTGATATAAGCAAAGCAGATTAATATCAAGATAAAACTAGACTATGTGTTTACCTATAAGTATTCATGTACGTCTGTTAGCAAATAACCTTTAGCTGGATACAGACCAAATAGATTGAGTGCTGTCAAGCATGGGTCATTAATGGTGCCGTGCTAAGATGAGGAAATGGTAAGACAGAGAAAGAACAGAAGGGTCATACCAAGACTGCAATGATGTCAACGACTTCCTATTCGGCTTCATTGGGCATTCATTTCCGCATCACTGAAACTCTAAGTAGCAATGTGTTACTTTATTATTCAGTGTATAATTCGTTCAAAGATAAACTGCTTTAATAGCTGCTTAAATGAAAACAATTGAACCTTGTAATGTAATGTTACAATATCATTTTGTGCCAAGTGTTGGCCAATATGCTGGAATATATTTACGTTAATGATTGTTCAGTGTGGGATACGTTATCAAACTCAGTGTCTTCTTTTAAAAATAAAGAAACTTTGGGAGCGGTAACTATACATAAAGTCATGTACATGCCAAGATTACTGCACAAGATGTAGCATGCTGGTCAGTTGTGTCACCCCTATGCCAAGGAAAGCGGAATCTTGAAAAATATTCGTAAACCTTCGAAAACGTTATGCTTGCAATAATATTTATGTTCGGCTCAATTTCGGAAATCATCCGGAACTCTACGGAACATTCTTCGATAAACCCTCACGGAGTTCGGAGTGAGACTGCAAAACAGTTGAAAATAAATACATTTTTTTCTGCCGGGACTAAGGGAATATGGCGTTATTTAGTTGGGGATTCACTATTATAATGTATGATTTACAGTTTGTTATTTATTTCACACAGATAGCACCAGATTCTATAAAAGAGGACACGGACCAATTTGAGTAGTTTAAATGTTTTATTTAGAGCCTTGTGAACTTAAATGAGATACAACTTTGACATTTGGAAATAATTGGTCCCCTGTAACTCTCTGCTTGTTGTAAAAGATGACTGCAATGTATAGATTGCTCACTGTTGCTATCACAGCGGTTTACCCATGTTTTATGGTGTCGGATGAGCTCTTAGCATATTAATATTGCATCGCGTTATGGTTGAAATATTGTTGGTGCGGCATAAACGCCGAACTCATTTTACTGGGATAATACTACAAACATCGATGGCGGCAGAAAGATATCTTCAAGCACGCTCCAAAGAAGATTTTAGCTTGTAAAAGAACATTTTCAATTATGTCTGGAGTTTACTGGATGCTGTTCGAGAGCTTTCAATTATGTGTGGTGCTACGTACATGCTCGTACAAAAAACACGGACACGTCCAAAAGTAAAGCAATCTGAACAGTCTGACTACAGACATTTAAATCTGGTTCTGAAACTCTAAATACATATTTTAGGAATATTACTTTACCGGTCTCTCCCGAGCGGCTGAGTTGCAATCAGTGTAATATCTTTGCTGACAATGAGTGGGTATCTGCAGTTCTATTGATTAGGAGAAGTCTAGAATATTTGCCATTATTCAACGAGAGGTATCTATCACCTAGAAATGTACTTAATGTTTGTGTCGAACAGACAACATAACCACCATGAGAGATGGAAAGAGAAAGAGAGAGATGGAGGCAAGCTTAGACAAAGCGACATAGATAAAGACAAGGAGAGAGAGAGAGACAGACAGACAGAGAGAGAGAGAGAGAGAGAGAGAGAGAGAGAGAGAGAGAGAGAGAGAGAGAGAGAAAGAAAGAGAAAGAGAAAGAGAGAGAGATACTTTTAAAAGCGGTTTTATATTAAATAATTGGGTAGTCCACCTAAATGTGTTCATCTATATTTCACCTGATGGGACAAGATCGTTTTATTTAGAAAAACACGGGACATTAAGTTATAGTTATAAACAACGAAAACATCAAGATTTAAAGAATTCATTTTGTTGCGAGGCCATATCCCTAATGCTGCTTGTCTATTTTGGAACACTCTTGAACAATTGTAAATAAACGGATAGATTACATTGTATCACACATAACCTGAAGACATATGGCTATTCAGCAGTAATGTACAAACGAATCCTAGTTCACAGGTTCTCAAAGGTTCTACAAAATATAATGTCCCCAAACCAGTTTGAACGTCGCCATAAGCACGCAAGCCAAGCAAAAAGCCAACAAATTTAACTTAGTTAACATTTTAATTATATTTGTAAGTCTTTTTGAAACGCAAGCCTTAATCAATACCGCTCTTCATTTCTAAACACATTTGGCCAGAAAACTTGCAATGTTGGCAGACTTAGTTTAATTATAGAAGATATTAAAACTCTCCGTGCAAGAAAGACCAAAATCCGACTTAAATTTAATCCATGGCGGCTGAAATATTTTGCCGTATTAATGTGTCAAAAATGACAGCTTTCTAGGAGCCATCGTTCATTTTTCTTTCTTGAGAGGATTAGATAGCCTAAAGCAATTAGAACGGACCATTTTGTCGCTAATACATACACATCGACGACTGGCTTGTACCATGGGCGTTCAGTCTTAGGTAATTGGTTGATTCGCTGAAATATTGACGTTGGTGTTAAAAAAGCGAAATATGCTCTATCTTTCCGTCCACATTTGGGAGAAATCCAAACTATATCGTATTCCATGATTGTACAAGCTTGTGGTCAATTTATATACTCTGCTTGCTATTGGAGCAAAATATACCATTAAATATTTGATTTTGTTTTTATAACTTGATTTCCAAGTTGATTCAGTTTTGGCAGCACTTTGTAAACAACATTTGTCCCCAAGGTTCTACAATTATTCGTAAGACTTGGATCATTGAGCTGTTTGTAACTACATATATATGTGTCTCAATTCCTACAAGATTTCCTATTTTCACTTTCTAAACTTGATTTCAACGTTTGCTTTGTAATTCAGCCACTCAAAGATGACCAACTTAGACAAAGAGACATAGCTATAGACAAGGAGAGAGAGAGAGAGAGAGAGAGAGAGAGAGATAATCATAGGCTTGATGATTTATTTACAATGCTATAACTTTGGAACAGTTTCGATAACTTCTGTAGAAACAGTTAGATCACTTTTGTACTTATGGGCTCAATTGTGAGGGTCTATTTTACAGTTTATGAATCAAGTGGTCTTAAGATGTGCGTGTTTATTAGTTGATTCACGTATATTACGTCGATCTGTATTCGTTTGATTTAAAATAGTTTTAACAGAAATGTCCAGTGATTGCAGAATCATCCATCACGCATATGACGTGAGAGAGTGATTTGTGTTTAACGTGTTTTTCGGCATTCGCTTTAGCTACATCACCACGGTGGGCTCCGGGGCTGAAAGAGAGTTGCCCCTGCGGGACGGGATTCGAACCACTGTCAGACTACAGGTCCGACGCGCTAACCACTGCGTTATCCCTAGCCTCAAACATATAGTAATTACGTTTTAACAGGTTTCTTGAAACTTCACTGAAGATGCTTACTGTGAGTCATCAGAGAGTTGAGGGTTTACTCCGTTACAACAGGAGGCTAATACATCTGTCTCAAATATCAATAAAGATTACATGAAAATTATTAAGAGTCCTTCACAGCCTCTCACTCTTCCCATGGGATCACTTAAGATAACCGGCTGCTTTAAGAATGTGTCATGCAAGTGAAATATACAGATATTGTTGTCAAGATAATTTATAAAATAATCGATGTCAGATGTTTTGAGCTAAGATAATGCTTAGGAATGGAAATGGAAACGAACAGATGAACTTATTCGTGTTGTCCGATATATTGATTTCAAGCCCTTTGTTCATGTATGCCTTCAATTCACACGAGTACCTGAAACATAAATCGAATAACTAGTTTTTACAGCTATTATTCAATGTTATGAAACAGGGATATATCCTATCTTCTTTATGGTATGGCAAGTGAAACTAATGAAAATATGAAGCCTACTTAAAACGGAAAGGAACAATAAATCTTAAGCGGCAATAAATCAAGTAAAGCATAACAAACGGATTTTCGATTATGATATATGATACTTTGAAAACGAACGCATCTTTCTTTATGGACTCACTATTGTCTCATGTCACTGTTCCATGGACACAAGTAACGTTTTACAGATCAATATATATCGCAGTTTGAGATGGTTATTACAAACGTAAATGCCAGTCGTGTTAATAAATCCAGGTGCATACATTCTCGTGTGCACGAAAGTAAAAACAAAATCTTTAAGAAGATGACCAATTTAAACATAAACCGAGTTTATAGCACAGTGGCGGCTGTATAAGGCCATACTATGTTAAGGACGTTGGTTCGGAGTAATATCATTTGACACGTTACAAGGTGTTATGGGGTGGAACCGGAGAAACGGAGATAATTTCGTTTTATTGTTATTCTTGTTACCACAATGTGTTTGTAATGGTGAAAGAGTAGTGCACCAAGTGACACAGTTTTGACTTTGCAGTTTCCATGACAAGTCTACAGTTTCGCAGGCTTTTGAAAATCATGTTCCGCAGGGCATTGACTAAAACGTTTGGATGATATATTGGTCAATTGCTAAAAATAGATATAACAACTCTTACCTTCTGATCATCTCTGATTTCAGAGTCATTTACGCGAACTGTATTCAGTGACAGATAAGCCAATGATCAAACGCAACGTTATTTCTTATAGGACAAAACATGTTGTTAATGCACTATTATAAATACTGTGCGGCATGTTAACTCATTGTTAACATTTTAAACGACACAACAATTACC
Organism: Diodora aspera; assembly: GCA_031471655.1. Classification (NCBI taxonomy): domain Eukaryota; kingdom Metazoa; phylum Mollusca; class Gastropoda; order Lepetellida; family Fissurellidae; genus Diodora; species Diodora aspera. Next base: position 6,754 of record JAUELE010232329.1, on the reverse strand, counting down.
TGCGTACCAGTGAAGTCCGCTGAAAAAAACAGAAGTAGAAAGCAATACCGGATCTTATATCACATTTGCGCCACGCTTTGTTATTCAAAATAAAATAATAGATGGCTTCTATGGTTGTGTCCCATTCACAAACGCAGTAAGAAGGGACAGCAATAGAGATATAGATTGATTGCTTTGTGACAGCTAGTGTCCTAGATCTTTAATTGATATTTAGTGTAAGTAGCTTCAGTTAAATCATTATGTCATTTAAATCATTCTACAAAATAATATGAAACAGTTAGAATTGTTTTCTGCTTTAAGGCGTGCTCACTTCATAACCACAACAAAAAGCCGCCAACCGCCAGCCCCATGAGAAAAATAGACTGCAAAGGTCCGTGTTTGTTTGAAACACATTGACTGAAAAACGATGAAAAAAACCCTCAAATATGAAGGTGACTGTCAAATAAGTAAACCTTCTAAATTTTCTCTGTGACGAATTATGAGACCTTTTCTTCACATCGGAAAAGATGATGGAATTAAAACTCCTCTGTCGTGGCCTTTATAAGATATTAATGTTTACTATCGACGATGAAACTAAAGGTAATTGCCTCTGAAGACAGAATGAAAATCCTTTACCATTTCAACTGTCGTCACAAACGCTATTATTACTTCGTCTAGACAAATCCTATATCAAACATTTATTGGCTCAAACACCTTAACAAGTAATCAGCTGTTGCAATTAAAGCTTAAAGTAAAATTCGTCGCCAAATGTTATCCCATCTTTGAAGTTAATGATACTGGTAGCATCATCGCCTGTCGAGATTACTCATTTCTGTGAGTTTATAAGATATGAAAAATTTAGGTTGATGATGGATTTTGGTTGATTGGATTTATTGTGGGACTCGGCAATCTTTCAACTTTATACCCGCTTTCACCAGTTGGGTGCAGGAGGAAAGCCAGCATCACCAGTTGGGTGCAGGAGGAAAGCCAGCATCACCAGTTGGGTGCAGGAGGAAAGCCAGCATCACCAGTTGGGTACAGGAGGAACGCCAGCATCACCAGTGGGGAGCTGGAGGATTTTGATGCGGTGATATCACAATATAGCAGCGTACCAGATGATCACTGCTTTTAGAAATACTGACTACTGCAGAGAAACATGCCGAGCCCCGATGGTGGGAATCGAAACCATGACCCGTAGATGGAAACGCCGACGGGAAACCGACTGAACTACATCGCCTTTCCTGATGGATTTTGATTTTACGTTGTGAAGTCTTACAGCAGAGACAACGAACAGGCGGATCGCGGTCAGTGTTCGTACCTAGATGTGGTCTTGTCCTGATCCGTCTACTTATTATATATATAATGGGAGGCAGAGGCAGAGACTCTCGGCTACTCCTGGCTCTGCTCTTGCAACTGAACCATTTGCAAAATGTTCCCTCCTACTTGCCAGATTTTAGGCCAAGGGAATTTGCCAGTTTGTAGTACTCGCTTTCTCTCATATGGTAAACTACAGCCATCGTCCATTGTATTAAATAGGTTGAATGCGATTAAAGCAGTATGAGGGGTTGGGATCATGCGTAAATGGTTAATACACGTTGTAGCTTCAATACAAATCAGGTGAACAGAACGTTGACCAATAACTAAATCCGTGCCATCTGTTACAGACAATTTCTTAAGATTTTGTAAACTTTCAATTTAACAGTGTAGGTAACACGAAATAGATAACTTCATTAAGACGAGCATTCCTATAATAACATCGACACACCCTGAAGCTCATTAGCAATGACGTCTTTGCGGTGTGTGTATAATATAGCACAAACACTCTCAGGAGAATTTGTAATCTTCTGGTAATGACTTTTGTGTACATACGTTAGGCCTAGGGATCAAGTAGTCGTGCCTTGTGACAGAATTCCCTTGCTTATGCCTCGTGATAGCAATTATCTGGGTTAGAAGATGACATTGTCAACTTCGAGTCAAAGACTGAAATAGCTGCAGGCTGTCAGTATCTCCAGATAGTCCATGCAACCTTAATGTTATTGTCAAGTCATTACATTATGCATAAAGTGGGAATTTGTTGTACAGAAAACAAAACACAAAATAAACCAGTACCTCTATTCTACGTCCAGAAACAGTTAGAAAGTCAATTAACAGTGTTAGTGTGAATCATATTAAAGAACATTTACAGTATATCACGGAGTTTTAGTTCAAATGGTCCCTCGTAACACACTACTGTTGAAATATGAGTGGCATTATCTGCATTTGCATTGCACAAATAATTAGTTATGTTGCTGGAATAGTATTTCCACGTGTTGGTATAAACAGAAAATGAGTTTGTGTTACAGGAGAGAATATCAGGATAACATGATCGAAACGTGGCAGGGTCGTACATCATAAATGGAGACAATATTATATTTGACTATAAAGTAACAAAGAACTACTTCATTAACACCAGAATCGTTAACACTATCGGCTATAGAATATTTAAATGTATTATCCTTAGATATGGTTTCACAATTATATTGTGAACAAAATGTTGTTAAGCAGTCTTAATTGCAAGGTTCTGAGTCGTGTTGTATTCTCTGGAAGACCACGTTATCAATACAGTAATGGAACTCATATTATGCTGCTCTCTGATACCATGACATCTGTCATCATCCACTTGTTCTCATGACTATCAATGTGCTTTAGGACAAGTACATAATATGTCCTTAATCGAAATGCTCGGGCTTCCAGATCACTTGTTATGTCCTGGTCCAAGCTTTAAGCGAACAATTTATAGACTCTGCGCCACTTGGAACCATAAAACTCATCTCATGGTCTTTATTACCATCACTTAAACAAGACGTCAAGACGCCAAGATTCAGAGTCTCCCTGTCCATGCAGAAGTGAAAACGAAACATCAATTCATTTGGGGCTGGCTATTGACATTCGCCCTCCACTGTGTACAGTTAATCTATGTCGCTCCTGGAATAATTAATACTGCTCTACACAGCATGTAGTGGATGTGTTCTGTCTAGATCTCGATCCTGGAGGTTATAGGTCAGTCAACTGTACGCTCGATGGTAGACATCCCGACCGATTCTTTATTGAATCATTGGATCCGGTATGATGTATAGGTTAATATGGGACATGATAAATGGATTGAAGCAGGCCGGGCTACACTTGTGTAATAAAGGAAGAATATGAGTGGGAACGTTAGTAACCCAAGAATAGCCTCGTATTTTATGTTCTCTTTGTGCGGACAGTATTTTCACATAAAGATGATAAACGCGAAACGACAGACCGTTGGTTCCAAGAGGTTAAGCACTGAAATATTGTTAAGGGAAATTTTGTATTTTGTTCTGAAGACATTATTCGATCTTTGAGTTCAATGACAGAGTTGTAACAAATGTTCCTTTGTTGTTTGGTTCTCGTCAATGTAATATTTATTTAAGACAGTGAGCGTAAGTTACTCATTCGTATATCAATATCGCTTGATTAATGTTCTAGCTATAGTTTCCTACTGAAGTTTAGTCAAGTTGATCCTCAATTGGTATACACACGTACGTGAGGAATGTTATTTCCTGTTTGGATGCTTTATAGAGCTTTCGTAATGTAAGTTTGTATAACTGTTTTTAACTGTTAATAAATCACAGAAACTGCATTTAGTTTTGGAAGCCTTTTTCTAGGATATTAAATAGTTTGACTTGACGGTGAAAATTATTGTTATATTTCATAATATGTATTGTTTCAATAACATACAATGTAAAGTCTCTTAATTTGAGCATATGTAAAGGTTCTGTTTTCACTAACTTGTACGAAATGTTCATTTCATGATTTCAGATGTCAATCACCATCAGTATGACAAGGCCAAAGTGTAAACAATGCTGAGGATGAAGAAATTGTTGGCCTGGTTTCACACCGGTAACTGGTGCCCAAAGTATAGCCCTACAGTGGGAACCCACTCGTTATCTTTACTACGTAACGGGAAAGACAATTGTGTTGAAAGTATAATATGAGCTACAAATAATTACAAACAATTGGAATAAAGTTGAGTGTGGTAGAGTAAAAGTTAATGGAATGAATGCCAGGAGGAAAACCCAGTGATGACCCTACTTTGGAGGTTAACCCCAATTGTGTGTGGTTAGTATGCATTATTTGCATTATTGAGAGAAGAACCGTGCCTGTGTACTTATCTTTATAATAATGTGGCGCCTTATATAGCGCTAGATCCATGCTCGTAAAGTCTGCTCAGAGTGCTTCACATTATTACTCTGGTGTGACTCAAGCAGCTGTTTTCGCCCCTCAGAGTTCACAACACTCCTGATGGAGGATCAGGTACCCAGTTTGAGCTGAATCGTGCAAAGTGACTTACCCAAGGTGACACCACTGACATTGTGATGTCATTATGACGACAGCGTCTCAATGCGAGGCAGGGAGTTCGAACCCTTGAAGGCCTGAGAGCTTTTCCGATGCCAGCCAATCACCCATCCAACTATTGCCAGGGCTCAACGTTCTAATAATAATAATAATAATAATAATAATAAGGCTATTTGTAAAGCGCTTGAAAATTATCTACGCCACTGAGGGGGTGCTCTAAGCGTTGCTTAACTCCTCAAGCGAGTGACATATGTGCAGAGCACGAGATCAGCTCACCTCATCTTTATGCATAATATAGTGTGGAATGAGTAAAGCGGGGTAGCACAGTAAAAGGTTCATCAACATAGCATTCAGTTAGCTGTAACGGTTGTGGTTTCGAATTCAGGTGTAAACCGACTGTCATTGCTTCAACGATGCTACCATGGATATTGTCTTGATATAGCGGAAATGTCGTTAAAAGTCACGTTAAAGTACAGCCCACTCAGCTACATGTGTATTAGTCGCTTCAGTGAACATTTCATTGGCAGGGTTTTATTACATGGTCTTGTTTTATATACTAAGGAGGCATCCTGAAACAGGCTGACAGGACAATCATTAAAAAATGACCATACTGGTAGGTTTGATATGAACTTAAATATTTTCAGATATTTTCATATACTAGTAACAGACTCATGTTATAGTTAAGAAGATAAAATAGCTCTAGTATCAACGTATGTGAAATAGGCTAAGAGTATTTATAATCTGTTTATTTTACCACCATGCAATTGATTAAATGTAACCGGCTACAACATTATTCTGCGATGGTCCCTATTGGGTTTGAATTGGGGGTGATCTGTAAACATATTTCCAGATCCTGTTAGTCATGGTGTGTGCGTTCATCACCAAAGGACTTTATCAAAGAGCATCTCATTATAGAAGGTAATTTGTGATAGGAGAATGGATCCACGTTCTTGTTGACATAATGTCTTCACAATGAAGTCTGCTTCCAGTGGATGAACCCTGTCCCTGAAGAAATTGAGGATCAGGGAAGTCATTGAAGATCGCTGAACATAGACAACAGAGGACAAGGACTTCCCGAAGAAACAAACCAAGCAGAAAATTGAGAGCGGCAAAAAGCAGATGTGAGACGGCTCCATTGCATATGGTTACTGATTATTTCAACCCATTATGCTACTCCTCCTGAGATTAATATGATAAAATTGGCGAGTGAGTGGTTGCAGGAATATATAAAGCCTCACTGCGTGTGAGTATGCTGTTCAAATAAAATGATCTTCATCCAGTCGATTGTGTTCTGTTTTCACGAATGGTTGATCTCCGTTATATGCAGTCCCAGCTTGTTAATGTACATGTGGTTTTATCTTAATCTCATCTTATCTGACCTTTTGGAGATGTCGCTCTACCCTTGCAATGCCAGACACATTTTCTCATACATTGATCCACGGATGCCAATAGACTTGTATATAATTGAAATACAGCACACCCCATCATTCGCCAATACGATCCGTATTTACACCAACTGTTGGATTAGTCCAAGACTGTTGGCTGAAGTCCCACTGAAACACGTTTTGAAGACCACGCCTCGTTTAAATGCAAAACATCGTAATGGAAGGGAGATTTCCAATCTGTGTTTTATTAAAAGACATAGCAGCTGAATGTTAAATCTGAGCCTAGCATATTAGTTAATGGAATCTATACTAAACTTGATGCTCTATGTATTTCTAACGCAAGTAATCAGCAGTACCACACCTTAGGATTTCGTTATCATGGCGTGGTTAATCATAATAAAGATGATAAACTGATCCTTATGAAATGGGTGCTTCTGATAAATATTTGTGACGTTGCTGGATTATCTTTGACAAGAGAAATGATTGTACTCTCTGGCTATATTTTTAGAAATGAAGTGTTCTTGTATACTCTTCAACAAAAGCAAGGGAACTTGGAATTTCAAGGTCGATAACAAACTAACGATAATAATAATTGGTTCCAAAGTAATTGTATATTTACAAAGAAGGAATTGAGTAAACAACTCACACGGTATTTCATTACCTAAACCGCTTCTCTTGCTGTTATGGTCCGTGAAAGAAAGAAGGGGTCAGAAACTAATTCGAATTATTTATGCGAAAACAGAGTCGATTCTCTCTTAAACATCGTTTCCCTGTCTGGAATTTAATTTACATCCAGCCATTTGTTGTATGTATCTAAGGTCGTATATACCCTTAAAAAGGTAGGGGACATTGAATTTGCAAGGTCAATAGCAAACTAATGATACTATTAATTGGTCCCAAGCTAATTGTATCTTTACAAAGAAGGAATTGAGTAAACAACTAGAAAGTGTTTTCACGCGTAAAAACAGATGTCTCCCCCTCCCCATCTTGTTTTATGAAAAAGTTCCCAACACTTCCAGAGATCTGGTCTG
>JAUELE010232318.1:0-11981 GCA_031471655.1 Diodora aspera | reverse complement strand
GCTTGTATTGAGGGTCCCCGATCCTTTTTAACCTTCTATTTTTGGTCCCGCGAAAGTAACTTCCAATTGGGCTCAGCTGCTCCTACCAACGTCCCTGCCACTCAGTGACCTTCAACATAAAGTTAAGACAGAAGTTACTACCTCAAAAATACTTAAATCGTAATATGTACTCGTTTGTTTAATTGTTAAATTCAAAGGTTGAAAGTGAAATTTATAAATTAGCTGTATTTGTTAATAACGCATTGTAGGAACTACATCTTAAAGTTGGATACGTGGTCAAACTCAGTGTTTTCCTTTAAAAAACCCAAACTTATGGAATGATAAATATACACAACATTATGTACATGCCACGAACCATATACACAAACGATAGAGCATGTTTGTCCGTTTTACAGCCTCTTGAATAACCTAATCTTTTTTGGGACCCCCATATATCATAAAACAGAAAAATATGCATTCCGAATTTTCCGACAGAATCTTGAAAATATTCGTAAACCTTCGGAAACGTTACACTTGTAAATAAATACTTTCGGCCTAAATTCGGAAAGCATTCGGAAATCGAATGAACGTTCTTCGGTAAACCCTTAGAGCAAGCTTAAGAAAATATAGAAAGGAGAAAATGTATCCGTCTGCATCTGCCGGGACTAAGGCGTTATTTAATTAGGAATACACTTTATACAACAGTTTATGTTATATATTTCACACATATATTACCAGACCTATTTTAGGGTTCCGGAGCCCATATCCAACTTTAAACATTTTGTAATGATATTCTATGGTATATATGGTTTATTGAACCACAAGTTGTGTCTTTCCTATCACATTGCTACGTGTAAGCTCCGTGTAAGCTGACAATTCTTTTACACTTGGTAAGTCAATTTCAGTTAAACAAAATTACAGGGCCTGTCAGCCCGACTGCGGGGGTCAGGGAAGATTTCCCCGAAAGTCGTACATCAGAAACTATCGCAGCATCAGGCTCTGGGCCAGTAGTTATCAGAATACGATCCTCATAAATCTACCGATACAAGCTTGTCTTGCCTGATGATACGACAGCCGGGAGACAGTTACACGAACCGAATCTAACCTATAACTGTATATATACGTTTCCACCTTACAGTTTAAACGTTATTTACGACACAGACTGCACTGCGCATGCGTCGGAGTAAGAGATTTGTTACGACACTGGAATTTAAGGTTTAATTGTGGCGTATTGCAATTTTAGTATATGTTTACGTGATTTGAAACATTGCTGCTGTTTGAACTTAACTTATATTTATCGTAGCTAAATGTGATTAATTTAAGAGCAATGTTGTTGAAAAAAAACCCTTATATTTGACAGTAGCGTGGGTCTTTCGTCTTCGTATAAGTTGCAAATATTTTGTCTATTTCATGTTTAATGTTTGTTCACCTGTCACCTGTTCTGTTAATAATAACCCCTATAATAATAGGGGAGTGTGTGACTGTCATAACTTAGAGAAAGTCTAGGGTCCAGGGCCCGTATACATGAACTGGTAGTAGTGAGCGTCGGAAGTAGGCGCTCATGCATCCCGTAGTGCTCAACGTATAATACTTCCGACGGGCTTACTACCAGCTCATGCATACGGACCCTGGTAACCCACTGCTTGTCGTAGGCTACACGGAGACTAAAATGGAGACTGCTTTCACTTTTCTCTTTTATGAACTGTATTTGCCTCGGTGCACCTTGCATATCAGATTGGCTTTATAATATTACATTTACAACGTAAAACATTATCTCAACTCGACTTAGTAATTAGGTTCTTCCCCATTCATTTGTTGCTGTTCTTAAACGACTGAACTCTTTCGGACGCTTATGTGGTGCATGCACAGAGTAAGTCTGACTGTCATACACATTCTTCCATCAAATCTAAGAGCCGGTATGACAGTAAAATAGCTTGTGACATTTTAGAACATTACCAAATAGAAACTTAGAAGGTTTTTCTTTTAACATTACAGTTTCGTGTGAAATACAATTCCGATATTCAATGAAAACCTCGATTTGTATATAAACATACTGAAGTCCAATTGAAACTATACAGAGAAAAATGATTACAATCTTGACCAACTCCTGTTTTTTTGTCACTGTTCATCAAAAATGGTCTTACGTTTTGTGGAGTTTTATTCGTTTCGCATCTTGAACAACACTCTCTTCAATACATTTCTCTGAAATAGCAAACATTTGTTGTGCTTCTTCAGTCGTCTCTGTAAACATTGGTATAGTTTCTTTTGAGAGTCGGTCTATAGACTGCATTACTGTAGACGGGGATGCTTGGACATTTAATCAGTGAATCTGTATTTTAAAACGATTTACACAAACAGGCGTCTTACATTTGACAATCAACAGATCATCTTCTGCGAGGCCTGTCCTCCTATCTGTCATTTGACCGTAGAAATCTTTAAAACTAATCGAAATTTTCGAATCACTTGAGAACGTGGGAATATACAATCTCGATCTATCAGGGCTGTCTTGTCAAGGTTTATATAAACGTCGCCCTTGAGAACATAACCTGATATATGCCTGTTTGGCGCTGTCATCGATTAAGAATTAAATTATCCGGTGTCAAACATGAATATAAAAAACCCTCGAGTAGAACTGGAGTAATATGCCACGTTGGAGTGTCACTTGAAACTGTGAACGGTACAGCACTCTCAACAATGTCATAAGGATAACGGTTTGCGCTGCAAAACTTGAAGCTTAAGTTTAAGAAGTATTTGTTCGCCCTGGTTTCCGTTCTTCCGTCGCGCTTGCGCTATGTTTTAGAAGCGATGGTATTTGCTGCAATATCTAAGCAAGTCAAGTAAGTTTGCAGACCGCTAATGGTTTTAATGAGGTTTGTATTCAAGGATTATTTTGTTGGCATGATACAACTGGTGAAACACTGACATCGAAAAAACACAACCCTTAACAACTTACAAACTTGAATGTCACAACTGAAGAAGATTGTGTATTGAGTACAGAAGAAAATACCCCATGTTGTTTCCGACGAGAACTGCACTTTGGAATTCATTTTAAGTCACAGGAGCACATTTAAGGCCATAATGCGCGATTTACAAATACTTGAAGAGAAAAATGACACGACAAAAGTGATCTGTGGTCAACTACTATACTAACATTTAGTCCCACAAAGCTTAATCTACAAAATTATGTTCATAATAAACACCAAATAATAAAATCAGAAAAGGAGCCTTGAGAGCCCAGAAATCCTAGACTTGCTAAATATTTAGACTTGGGCAGGCTCCATTTTCTTTGTATGCTCTAGGATCTGGGAGACAGACCAGTCAACTACGTATCAGCCGACAATTCCAGCGTGTGAACAGCCCTTAAATTGAAATCTGATTCAAGTCTTGTCAGGACACTCTGACCGTGTGTTGGTGTACCTTAACATAGACTGCCTTCAAAAGAAACTGTAAAGAAAAAGGCTTCAGCGACAGTTTTGGAAATGATCAAGTAAAACATATTTTTTGTTCCCTGAAAAAGTATCCCCGGATGGGGTTTAACTCAAGAGCGGAATAGGGAGTGTAATCCCAAAGAAAACAAATAAAGTTATATTGGATCATTTCCTGAACTGTCGCCGAATATTTCACTGCCATATCGGCATTAGGAACTGTAACAATAATTATTATAGGCTATAAGGGGGCACTGCAGTTGCTGAACTTCGTTTGTGTTAGGGAAGTCACGATGGCTGAGTGATCTGCATCGCAGATCCTTGATGCTGGCAATAGGCGCCTGACCCTGAGGGCATGGGTTCGAATCCTGGACAGGAATGAACCCAAGCATTAGCAGAATAGATACTGTTCAAGGAGTAAACCCTAATAAAACAAATGCTGTTCAATGAATTAGGAGTAACCCCTAATAAAACAAATGTTGTTCGATGAGTTAGGAGTTAACCCCAATAAAACAAATGCTGTTCAAGGAATTAGGAACACCCTAATAAAACAAATACTGTTCAAGGAATTAGGAGTAAACCCTAATAAAACAAAAGCTGTTCAGGAAATTAGGAGTAAACCTTAATAAAACAAATGCTGTTCAAGAAATTAGAAGTGAACCCTAATAAAACAAATGCTGTTCAAGGAATTAGGAGTAAACCCCAATAAAACAAATACTGTACAAGGAATTAGGAGTAAACCAATAAAACAAATACTGTACAAGGAATAAGGAGTAAACCCCAATAAAACAAATACTGTACAAGGAATTAGGAGTTAACCCCAATAAAACAAATACTGTACAAGGAATTAGGAGTAAACCCCAGTAAAACAAATACAGTACAAAGAATTAGGAGTAAACCAATAAAACAAATACTGTACAAGGAATTAGGAGTAAACCCCAATAAAACAAATACTGTACAAGGAATTAGGAGTTAACCCCAATAAAACAACTACTGTACAAGACACAGGGACACTCTGACCTTGTGTTTAAACACGGTAACCGATTCTCCATTCAAGTTAGGAAACGTTCGTCTAATATTATAGAACAGTACAAAATCCCACTTTCAACACAGTATTACTGAAGACATGTTCACATCAAAGATACAAGAATACATATCGATTTAATAGGTTTAGTGAAACAGGTAAACCATCACATAATGAAATCTTAAAATAAAATATTATCTGCAGAAAACATCATTAAGACGGTAAATATAGACACGCCACATAACGTGATGAAAAAGAATTCATAGCCACGAATTACCTTCTATATAATATCGGCCATATTTGCTCTGAAGATGAAACCACCGTACGACTGGCTTTGCCAACTCGCGACTTAATTTCCCACAGGACACAAAAACCGTTCAGTGTTTTCCGAAACAGCAAACTATGCGTTTCAGCAAATCGTTGTCATACACCCAAACTGGTACATTAATTGAACATAAGTTCTTGGTCGTGTTGGAAAAACTCAAACCAAAACAACGCCACGTGCGCGTGATGTTGTTTTGACGAAAATCAATAATCGTGAGACTTGACATGTCTGTAAATCACTGTCACTTCGATGTATGCTAAATATTTAGGCTTTGCATAATTGATATTTTTAAATTGTCGGTTTCTTTGAAGCTGAAAACTTGAAAATTGTCTCGAGGAATGAATTAGAGGGACGAAGCGCAGCGATGCGAGGTTCAACAAAAATCGCAATATATTGAAATAACGTAATGACAGTCTTACGAGTTAACAACCCGATAGTAGGTGCGTATTTTATGTTCCATGTTGTTAAACTAAGTACTTCAGGTTTATTATTCATTTTGGGTCTCCTATCTATCCAACGAGTCCAAATATATATTCATCTACAAGGCCTTTTCAGTGACACAAAACACGTAGAAACTTCTAGAAATAAGATTTCTGTTCTACGTTATGTTACATGCTGTGAAGTGATATGGTAAACTAAACATAAACTATTTTACTTAAACTCTTGACCAGATCACTGAACCTTTATATTTTTTTTCAAACTGTCAACAGCATGCAAAAACAGCTTATTTATCACCTTCATTCAGGCTAATCTTCATGCAAACAGTCAAACACTTCAACAAAGTCAAAATTGCAAGGCCATTCATCATTACAAGCTCTTTCGGCGGATGCACTTGTGGTTGGGTTAGCCAAAGGACTATCAGAAATATGACGTTATACGGGATTTCTTTTTCGTATGCGCACTCATACGGCCGTATATATATATCTACATACGCAATCGAACGTGTTTTAACCTACAGTATATAATACTATTTCTATACCAAATCGAATTATTCGTATACGAATGATGTATGCCTACGCGTACTTGAATTCAAAATATGGGTTTTTTAATGAGTTCAAAATGAGCAAATATGGGTTTATATGGTTCATGTTAAGTCAAAATACGGAATTTTATAGGTATAATAAGCATTAACATATTGACTTAATAATGCAGATAGACTTACCATTTTCATCAGAAAAAATCGCAATTAGCCTCCTAACTTTTTGCGTCATATCTATCATCTTGTGCTAATTTGTTGTAATATGTTATGAATTGTTATGCTATCCAGACTTACCAGACATACTTAATTTTATGCTTTTTTTAAAAGAGCCTTTATAATTGTGATGTTGTTTTTGTGATTTTCTTATGATGAATAATTCAGTATTAGTACACACTTTGCCAAGGCAAACAGCCGGGGAAACTTCATTTTCTGCTGGTCATCTTTCATGTGTCTGACACCTGCCCGGTTGGAATTAATCCTTCGCATCACATGGTCAGATGATTCCAGCCAAAGCTTCTCCAACTAAAATGCTTGCAGAATGCTTGATAGAACTTCCAGTGCTCTCTGGCCATGTCACGTATCTCCTCCAGTTTGGCAATTGCTACAAGGGTTAACTCATCCAATCAAAGGCTGTGGAGAACTTGTGCAACAGACAGAGTGAGTTTTGATATATCCGTCAAAGCAGTTCTAAGAATCATGTCGTCTTACTGGGTACACCACATAAGCTCGTTTAAGTACTGAGACATCACAGGCAAGGCTCTTGAAGAGGTAATTAAATGCTGTTGTGAAGAATCAAACACTGCTCCCAGAGTGCCTGTGCTTCAGCTTGCTGGTATCTACTTGAACAAAGATGTCTTTGTTATGTATTCCTATGTCGAATGACTTGTCAAGAGTTTTAATTCCCAGTTCTGCAGACATCCAATGTCACCAAAGTGTATGCTGGCTTTATGGTCCCTGGTGATTCCATCAGCACTTGTCTGGAGCAAACGTGGTCAGCTGGTGGTCAGTAGTTGTGACATGGCTTCAAGAAGACATGGACCATGGTCTCCTTCTGGCCACTGGTTAAAAACTCTCAAACACCTGGGTTATGGAGGCTATACATGCTGAATTTGCTTGCGAAAGATCTTCTTTGAGGATGTCCATTCATTTGTACCTTGCCTTGTTCTGCTTTGGCAGAAAACTGAAAATGTACTCTTAGACGATTCGTCCACTGCTCAAAGATACAACTGATTTCAAGGTCAACCGACGAGGGAATACATGGTATACCAACTCTCAATTGAGTGACTTCTTCCAGAGAAGCGTAGTCCTTGCATCTCACAGTTTAAAGCTTAAAGAATGAATGGACATCGCAGACGAAGTCAAGCTTCTCAAGACTTATGAAAGGCATTGGGGACGCGATGGAGTAAGCAGGACCCAAGTTGCAGCAACATAGTTCTGCAGTTCCTCTCCAGTTTGACGATCAGATTCTTTTCGAAGGATAAATGCACAGTTTGGTCAATCAATATGAATACGAAGAAGGTCCTGTGCATTTCACAGCATCTTCTTGTCAAATTCCACCAAGTGAACTACCACATAGCCAACAAAAAGTAACCAACAAGAAACATTCACAACACAGTTCTTCTTGGACCATACCTGAATGTGCCATGCATCACAATTATATAGCTTCTATAATTTATGTTGTGGCCTCATCGCACTTGAGCGTGAAAGGACTGTCTGCAAAATCCTCAGGTATGAGTTTCATAAGTTAGGAGTAATTCACTGTGGGAGGCTTGATAAATTTTAGTATCTTCAGAATTCTCCACTGCCAAACATGAGTGCTTTGAGAAAATGTACCTTTACAGTAGATGAAGTGGAGGAATAGTAGCAAATAAGAACATTCAACTGTGTGTTCACTTGGAATTAATGAATTACATGTACGTAGTACTAAAAACTTCACTAAGTTGTAAGTTCATGTGAAACAGCATTAATTTTTAAAAATTGCTAAGTGCGGGTTCTTACCGGGAATCCTCGTATTCAAGCCCCGCCGGTTTTTTTTAGCCCATGGGCTTAGAAACGAGATTTTCTTTGTCATTTGTTTAGCCCATGGGCTTAAACTATAAGAAAATGTTTTTAGTGATCTCCCTTACCGAACACGCCACTTGCTGACGTTGATATTTATGCAGTCGTAAGTGCAGTTAGGGTTTTTCACATTTACAAAACACACTTGTTCAAGTTAGTTTCTTTATTGCTGTTCGATGTGTTTTAGAAAAACATTTGCGTCATTAAAATGTGTTGAGAATAGGTTACTTGTTAGCTGTGTACATATTTCAAAATTAACCCTGGGCTTAATTTCGTTTCAAATTTTCTCTCGTTAAAAGGCATTTTCGTTATTAAGCCCTAGGCTTAAATACGAGGATTCCCGGTACATGTTTTGTGGGTTATTTTGAAACCACATGCAGTAAAAGATAAGTAGCCTAACAATCAATGAGTACAACAACCTTTCCAAAAGGAATATCTGAATCAGTGATTATTATATTTATTGTATGGTGCTGTGTTTTATTGTCAGAAGCACATGCTTCAATCGCAGCACAATGGCAGTGAAAGCACGGTTACCAGTTTGCAACAGTTTCGGCAGTGTCATATGACCTGTGAATAGCACGTGCAGCAGGAGCATTGGTTTGCATTCGTGTACCAGCCACGGAAAATATTACACAGATTTTGGTGACTTTGCTTGAGGAACAAATGTCAATAAAAAGTTTGTTCTGTATCCGTTATTTCCAAGCAACATGACAGTCACACATTGGTACCGAGGATGGGAACGGGAAAATCAGATGTGACAATCCACTGAATATTAATATTGCGTGTCAGAGACGCCAGATGGACTTTACCGTTAGTGCTGATCATGTTTGATAAACTGTAGGCTCTTGCTTTTAATTGTCATTGTAAATACATGCACATGTGTTCGAATTCCCTGACAGAAGAAATTCGTACTGTCCATGAATTACCGGAGAATGGACTCATTGGTACGGAATTTCAACTAAAACCTTGGAAAATACATTGGAGTGCCATGTGACAAAAATATGGCGGTGTACATGCCTCTCTGACACCTATAAATGTATTCACTGAGAATAGCTGCAAAGTGACCCTTCTCGGCCTGCGTCAAAGGTTACTTACAGTTCTTTCAGTTACATGACACCATCTATTGTCAAATATATTTGTGCACACTCCAGCTAACAGATCACCAAAATTCTGTCTGTGGTTCTCATCGACACAGTATACTCCATGGTGGATAGACAATCATAAACTTTATATTTGCTAGTTACAATGGCAGAGGCTGCTTGAACAAGTGTCTGGATAATGGGTGAGTGAGAGTAATTTGGGATTTTACATGGTTTTCAGCAATCTTTCAGTCACACCACCATTATCTCACAAACATCACGTCAGTGTCAGGGCTACTGTCTCTCTTGGCTGAAAGAGAGGTGCCTGG
Source organism: Diodora aspera (assembly GCA_031471655.1). NCBI lineage: Eukaryota > Metazoa > Mollusca > Gastropoda > Lepetellida > Fissurellidae > Diodora > Diodora aspera. Next base: position 2,783 of record JAUELE010232318.1, on the reverse strand, counting down.
GCGGGACTTGAACCACAACTGCCAAGGCTGGTAGATTGCTGGGCCAACCTGCACCACCCCGCGCGCTTGGGGATGAAGCACAGGAACTCCGCTCTGGTCAAAAAACATAATTTACTTAATTCTTGTTTCACCTACTCACTAACCATAAAAACAGAAGTTTGTTCTTCCATGTTGCTCACTGAAGTAGAGTTCTCGAGCGTACAGCTTGATCGCTAGATCAGAATATTATCACACCTACATTTACAAATCAGTACTGCAACAATTGTAACTTCTAAAAATGTTTATTTCTGATATTTGGAAATGTAATGCTGAAAGTCTATTGCAATCTGTAAGGAAATGTATAAACATGTCAGTGATCATAAAAATATCTGCATGTTACCTAACTTATATCTAACAAATTTCTGAAATTTTATAAAACTTCATACTGTTTTCCACAAAATGGACATATTGACTCGTTCACGTGAGACAAACGTGTTTCTTTAAGACAAAGAAAGTAATTCAATATGAGCAGGTACACATCAGTGATAAGACTATACCTATAAGCAGCAGTATTTATGAAAACATTTTAGGTAATGGTCAGTATAACAATGTTTCAAAGAAGACATTTAAATAAATATAATAATATATATAACATAATATCATTCACCTTATGGAAATATATGGCAAAAGATTTACACGTGGTCATAGCCTGCCCCAACGTTTCACACATTGTTTAATCTTCGACCTCAAGGTCAAGTACATTCAACTGAATTTAACATGTTTTTCATCTTTATTACCATAGTTAGAGCAGCCGGCCACCTCAGGCTGTACAAATGTAGGTTAGACCAGCACCATGCTGCACCCTTGGCCTCCAACCGAGATGAGATTTGATCCCTCTCACTGTTACAAGTGATATGTACTTTGTATTTGGATGTGATAATATACCCATTTGGTCTTCAGATAGAAAAGTGTGTAATTCTGGTGAAGTGTTAACATGTTATCAGAATGACTGAACTTGAACCACCATGGCACTCTATTCCCAACAGTAACATTAGGTCCCGGAAAAAAGCTTAATCTAACAGAAATACTTTCATATTACTTAAAATAAGAAATCAGACAAGGAGCCCTAATTTCTGAAGATAAGCATATCTAGCCTTGCTACAATTTTAACACCATCACCACGGTCTAACAACATCACGTCGGTGTTGGGGCTTCTGTCTCTCCGGGCCAAAAGAGAGGTGTCCGGGTGGGACTTGAACCACAACCGCAAAGGCCGACAGATTGCGGTGCCGATGCGCTAATCATTGTGCCCCTCCTCTTTGAGAGCAGGTCAAGATGAAAGACTTACAGGTTTCTAAATGTTAGTTGAGCCAAAACCTGAGCTGTGACCTCATTCAATGGCGCGTAACTGATGAAGGAGGGATGGCACGTTGAGTAGGATTGTCAACCCAAGTCTGAGTTTGATGCCTGACATAATGCTTGTGCATTTAGTCCTAGATCTCCTGAATCACACGTGCACCTTCACAACTTAAGTCGAATGATACTGCAACTTCTGCATAAGCTTAACTTTCATTTGGGTTATTATATTGAGCTTTGAAATCAGATAAATTCAGCATCATAAATGTTAAGTGAGAGCGTAAATCAAGTGGTAAATCTCCTGTTTGGATTTGAACCCCAACAACTGAGGCTGGTAAGTTACTTGACTGACACACTGACCACTGCACCATTCAGCACCCCTGGTCAAATTAGAAATTGGATGACGCTGGACAAATAATATTTATGAGGTGTTTCCATTACATAATAATAATGGTCTAAGATCCTGTCTGAAAAAAAGCTCACCAGGGTGGTTTGGACTCATCAAGGTTCACAGCCTTGAAAATCAAGAGCTCTATTTTTACATTTTCAACCAAATCAAACTGAATATTGCTTGCCTAAAAAATAATGTAACAGTCATAACAAAACAAGTGAGTGATTCATTCAAGTTTATAATATGGCTTTCAGCAATAGTCAATTTTTATATTTTTATACAATGTTTTATTCAACTTCAAAATATAAATATGATACAATATCTATTTCAGCATAAAATTTGGTTCCTCACGTTACGACAGAACTAGCATGTTCAGATTCATATAAAACATTTCATTGATCTTACAGTAGAAACTTTTTCGTGGAACTAACATGTTCAAATTTCTATCCATGATTTTTTAATATAAATATTGGCGTAGTTGCTAGTGGGCATTGAGATGACCAAATGAAAGCCATGTTCTTGAGATTCCCCATTCCCTCTCTAGTTCTTTCCAGGATCTTCTTTGAGTGTGACTGTTCGGTTGAAGATAATCTGAAACAGAAAGTACGAGTTGAGACAACGTTTTATGTTTTATGAAAAGGCAGTATTTCAGTCATGACTTATATAAAAAATATAGACTCAGGGAAAAGTGAAAGGAAATGATCCCAATTTAAGTTGCCTTGTAAGACAAGCATTGAGTTGCTGGGACCCTATTCTTGTAAGTGACACAAGAATTTAGTTGGCGTGCTGCAATGGTTGAGTATTTTCATTATATCTTTCTTGCAAGACATGATGTTTTATGTTGCATTGACAGTCTTCAGACATAAACAACATGATGTCCATTTAAATTTTAATGATGGGTTCAACATATGATGGTTTAGAAGTCATAGCTACTAACTAATAAAATTTTCTATCCCCTCAACTCCAATCTCTCCTGGATCGCTAGTCTGTCTCCCAGACCCTAAAGCATACAAAGATAATGGAGCCTGCCCAAGTCTAGATATTTAGCAAGTCTAGG
>JAUELE010232307.1:0-11981 GCA_031471655.1 Diodora aspera | reverse complement strand
TTTAAACAATCTGAGTTACTTTCTGCCAACAGCATTTGTCAATAAATGTGTGATTAGAATCAAAATGGGTCATTTTAAATTATCCCCCGCCACAACGAAGTTGACGGGTATATTGAAATGGCTCTGTTCGTTGGTTCGTCCATTCGTTGGTTCGTCCGTTCATCTATCCCAAAATCGTTTCTGGAGCAGAGCTAAGATTCTATGAGAGATTTATTTACAAAATTTGGTACATACACCCTTCAGATGTGCCTTTTGCTATTTTGGAATTACAAAATATTTCATGGAAACGCAATAATTATTGGACTTAACCTTTGACGCTTAAATCAATTTCGGGGCAGACTTTGAAAACTATGTGAGGTTTGTTCACAAAACTTGGTACATACATCCTTCAGATACTGTAGATCTATGTCCCTTTTGTTATTTTAGATTTTACAAAAATACTATTTTTCCTGTTTCCTTGAAAACAAATTTGGACTTAGCCTCAGACTGGAGTAAGCAGCTTATTTTTCACAGCAGAAATTGCAAACTATGTGAGGGATTTTTAAACTCCCAATATGCAGTGGCATAGTTGTCTACCTGTAACTTTTGCTGTTTTGAATTTTCTTAAAATTTGTATTTTTTACGTTTCCTGGAAAAAAAGTTCCGCTCAGTCTCAAAAATAGGATAATGCTCTTTTCTGGACTATAACTCCTGAACCTTTCGCAAGTCCTTCATGAAACTTTGTAGGTACATCAGACTAGTGGTCTAGTTGTGCCTTTTACTGCTAAGAATTATGTCAAATTGTTTAATTTTCAGTTTCTTGGGCAACAATTTTTACTGAGACCATTTTTTCAGGGTATCCTTTGTTAATGGACCAACAATGTGAAGCCAGTCATGAGTGTTAACTAAAACTCTGTTTGTACTTCAGACTAGGTATCTAGTTGTGCCTTTCAGTACTATGGGTTAATATTTTTTCTCTTGATATTGCAAACAATAAGTTTGACTCTGTCTCAAAGCTCGTTTTCAGACCATAATTTCATTTTGAGCAAGCTGTTTCGGCTTTGAATCCTGCATTGTTGATACATTATGTTTCCAAATGCGTCATCCTATTTTCAATGTACTTTTGTTGTAAATCATGAAAATATTTCATTCAAATCCTAATCTTTAACCCCATGACGGGGGAGATTGCTGACTCTGTCTGCTTGTTACATTAGTGGTATGGATCAGGGGCGGATCCAGCAATATACGAAAAGTGTGGGTCGATGTGAGGGCTCCCGAAGTTAGGTGCCCAACGCGAAAGGAGGGGCGCCCGATGAGGAAAAGAAGGGGGCGATGTGAGAAGGGAGGGGCGCCTGATGTGAAAATGTACGAAAGGAGGGGCGCCCGATGAGGAAAAGAAGGGGGCTATGTGAGGAGAGGGTGCCTGACGTTAGAAAGAGCGGGAGCGCGACGCAACGAAGAGCGGACGTACGAGGTGAGAAATAGGGCGCCCGATGTGAGAAAGAGGAAGCCGATATGTGGAGGGGTCGTCATCATTTGAGTTAGAGAGGGCGCCCGATGAGAGAATGGAGGGGATGCCTGATGCGAGGGTGGGGTTGCCTGATGCAAGAAGGATGTGACGTCTGCTAAATGTGAGCGCTGGAATTGCATTGATATTCAATTGAAAAAAGCATGGTTAGCCAAATATAACCCCCACCCCTGGATCCGCGCCTCAGGTTGGTCACTAAACACTTATCAGACTTTCTTCGATATTGCCACTGTAACAATCCATACACTTCAATTGTCATGCAAAGATGTTCCATGTTAGAACTTTTACATTATATAAATTCACTTTTCTTTATTATAAATAGTTTTGAAATGAAACAAAATACAGATGACCATATTTGTCTCTTATCAAACAAATTATTATTCATATCTCAACGAATGTATTAATGCGTATTTTATGTATAAGATAAACTTTGGGCGTTATTATAAAATGATCTTTTATGAATCTATTGAAACATAATCGTTTCATGACTGGCAGCTGCTACAATTGCGGAGCTGGTATTATGGACAATTTCATGTCATTTCCTTTTAAGATTGATGTGTGTTGTTTATTTCAGGCATTCAAACAACACACTTCCGATGAAAACGTTTTCCCGATCAATAGCCAATGTTATGATTGCTTTACCGTTATTGTTTAGATGACCTTGACATTCTGTATGATGATACCCAAACAGTGCAGAACAAATTACGTTATACTGATCGACAAACGAGCGGAACGGTGTGCACAGACGAGTTCCTATAATTTTGAGAGTTTGGAAAGGTACACGTTCGTGCAATGCATGAGACCCATGCCTAATCGCTCTGCTGCACTGTGGTAAATCTACCACATAAAACAAAACATTGCGACAAGAAGCTCCCAAAATCAGAATACAATGTACACTCCTATTAAAATGCCATCCCTCCGTCGGCAGTTGCAGGTTTCGCGTGCGTGTTTCAATGAGGTCACAACTCAGGTCATGGTTCAACTTATATTTCTTTATCAGTAGACCAATAGCTAATAGAACACTTCTATAGCTAAAAGAACATCGTGCTTTTATTTTCTTTCATGTGAGACAGACATATTTTTCCATTTAAGTCAGGTGGTAAAGTTAGTATTAACATTAAGTCCTTATTTAGGAAGTTATTTGCAACTGTCACCCATCCAACTACTCCCGGGGTCGACGTCGCTTAACTTGGCAAGTCCGTGACCTCCGCGCGTTGCACAAGGGCAACTCACCTCAAATCTCGACAATGATAGAAGTTTTCAAAAACCGCTTTCGCGTTCGAGAGGCTTTAAAACCAAGAAACGATGGTAACACCAAGGACATTCCAGACCTGTTATCACTCTGTTCATTATGTAGCGCCACTAAATATCACATCAAAGTGGGGCTAATAAAATATCATCTCGGATCGACATCGGGACTCCGACCAACCTTGCTGATAAGATATTTAGACCGGACTGCCGTATGAAATTAAAGATAGTGGTTAACTACAAACTTATATCAAGTCTTTGTAATCTCAAGCTTCAAGAGTATAAGTTGAGAGTACAGTAGTAGATATGATAAAAGAACATCTATAGCTGTGATAAACCTTGTGAGTCCACATTTCAAATTGTATTTATAACTCGGAAAAGGAACGGCTGTAAACTATAAAACTGGCTGGTAAAGTTGTCACCACAGTCTTAGATATAACCTCGACGGGTTTCATGTCTGTTAACTTAATAAATTAAAAGCTACGTGTTTTCAGTTACGTCCTAATTGCCTTATTTCAAGAACGTTTGTGTTATTTCTTGAAGAGCTTTACATCTGATAGGAAATTAGCTTCGCTTCGCTAATGATAACCATAGGTCATTATACCCACCATTTGTTGGACTGAGTATATAATATATATATATAATGTGTTCGTCTCATAGTTTCGTTGATCTAAGGATATTGAATTCCGCAATTTCGAACCCCATAAGACGTACTTTCTTTAAAACTAATTTAAAACACTGAGTTGTTTATGTATTCACCGAGTTATTCTATGGTTATCATTAGCTAAGCTAATTTCCTTTCAGATGTAAAGTTGGAAAGAGAGAAATAAATATATTGAGAAAGATAGGGATAGGGAAATAAAGAGTGAGATGGATATAGACTGAGAGGGATGGAGAGTGAGAGAGATAGAGAGTTAGAGGGATGGAGATTAACAGAGGGAAATTAAGAGCGTGAGAAAGATGCCGCGTGAGAGGGATGGAGAGTGAGAGAGATGGAGAGAGAGCGAGAGAGAGAGAGAGAGAGAGAGGGGTTAATATTTAACGTGAACACTCCAGATATATTGATTTTCATGCGAAAGGAGAGAGTTGAGAGTTGTATTTATATGACAAGCCGTCATGCTGCTACGAATATTCACCAGTGCTAATGATGTGTTGTTTAACAACTATGTATACGACAAGCCGTCATGCTGTTACGAATATTCACCAGTGCTAATGGTGTGTTATTCTACGTACAGTCGTTAGTTGCTTTTGCATTGATAATAAATAATGACAAGTTTTGTAATTTTTTTACTGGTATATACAATGAGAAGAGATGTATCGAGTTGAAGTGCTTGTTATCCTTGCGAAAACCAGTGATTGTCCGATCTGCATATACATGGACCTTGAAACACATATAAGTCAGTATCGACTAACAAGGGAACGTGATAGTCCCTCTTTGTCAAGGCACACATGACAAGCTGCAGGTAACGATTACACACAGCGACATCACATACACTCCCACATTCATGTGATATGGTTTGTTTTGAAGATATTTATTTACATACTGCAGGGGCGGATCGGCTCATGTTAATGCCTGCCCGGTAATGCATTTAATAGTGTTGAATCTGCGGATGAAGAAATTAAATGGATGTGAGAAGAGTATAGAAAAATTACAAAAGTATAGAAGTAAATGTTCATTTAGGAGGATATACTATTCAACATTTGCTAAGGATCACAGAGTTTTTCTGTTATAACAGTTAACGTGCAAACTCCAGACATGTTGAGTTTGCGCTCGGGGGGGGGGGGATATGTTGCCTAAAAGGAGGGGGAGTGTGCTAGTATTTTGGTCCCATGTAATAGAAAAAGAGTTGGGAAGGAGGTTTTTCATTAGTGACGGTATATGACAGGGCTACCTGACAGTTTGTAGACACTTAAGGTGCAGCTTCGATCGTTGGAAACTGAAATTGAATGCAGACGAAAATGAAGGTATCAATAATTCATAAAATATTCCACGAAAACCCCCGACCCTCTGCAAAAAAAGGATTTGACAACAAACTGTAGGTATATTGTTATAATAAACACTGCAGTGATAATTTTTTTTTTTTTTCAAAACCACATTTCGTTATGTTTCGGAATTCCTGTTGGTAAATGAATAATAATAATAATAATAATAATAATAATAATAGTAATAATAATAATAATAATAATAATAATAAAAATAATAATAATAATAATAATAATAATAATAATAATAGTAATAATAATAATAATAATAATAATAATAATAATAATAGTAATAATAATAATAATAATAGTAATAATAATAATAATAATAATAGTAATAATAATAAGCAGGACCAGATCCAGGATTTGCTTAAGGGGATGAAATATATCATTTTTAGGGGTGCAACTTTAAACAAAATTCACATGCAATTTCAGCAGTTTTCGTAATATTTTTGGGGTTGGTTTGCTGCTAACATTTTAGGGGCGAGCTAAAGAGGGGGGGAGGCGTGTTTTGTAATAATCGGCGCGTTTTGTAATACCGACGCGTTGGATAATACCAAATTGACGTGGTTTGTAATACCGACATGATTTCTAATATAAATTGGCATGTTTTGTAATACTGACAAGTATTGTCATACAATATTGACCTGTTTCGTAATACACAGTCTTACGTGATTTGTAATACAAAATTGACGTGAATTGTAATAGCTGTGTCGACGTGCTTTGTAATAAAAACTGACGTGTTTTATAATACTTGAATAAAGACCAGTACCACACTATGATTCCGTGTTAGCGTGTTTGTATTGGAAGTTTCGTTGATTTCCTTTTCATGTGGCCTTATGTTAAAAAGATGCTGTATACCACGTTTTATTGAATTATTATTATTTGATCAATATTTGTAACGTTGTGCACCAGAGAGTTGTATTTTTTGGCTCGGACCATTTGCGTTTGCTAGTCCAACTCTATTTAAGTTTTTAATGATTTCTAATCAATTATTCGTCTGGGGCTAATCATTGACGCCCATAGGTGTAGAAACTAACACTACAGATGTATTGTCTCAGTAATTAAATCGACAATTAATCACACAAATTTGCCATGTAAAACTGTCGTTTGCAAAGTTTTGAAAACAGGAGGAAGTATTTCTTCTTCTGACATGCTAAAGTGTAGCTGTTGGTCTTGTCCAATCGCAACGCAGCAATTTGTAAGAAAGATTCTGATTGGGACTGCACTAGACGTGTCAAGCAGCTAATGTTGAAATGTGCCACGAATTCGCTTGATAACACTCGATCTACTCCGTAAAAGTCTATATGAAATAGCACGCCACCCATTTCGATTGTTTTTCCGCCATCATGAGAGCATAGACACGTTCGGGACAGGAAGGCAAAGAAGGCGCCTCGGCTATTGGACCAATCCCGCGGCACCACGTCTGCGCCTGCGCAGTCAGGCTACGGGAACCAAACTGAAAATGGATATGATACAGAAATATGAGTCACTCAGTCTTTGAGTAGTTTAGCTCCTATTTTCGCTTATCATTCAACCTAAATATAAAATATGTCTTGGGCAATAGTAGTTTAAAGGTTAATTCAATGGGATACAGGCCGAATAAAATGTATTGCCGAGGTTTTGCATTCTTTTAATTTTGAAGAAATGTTTTATTCTAAAAACTATGTAAATGAAGTGAGACCATCATTGAAATTTCGGAGAAAATATATATGTGTGTATTGTATTGTATTTTTGGAAAATTGGCGTATTTGTCGGGGAATTCCAGTTGGACTAAGGCAATTTACGAGGAACGCCATTTGCCCAAGTTGACATCACTGACATTGCCAGTGTTTCTGTGCGAGGCAGGGAGGAACCCTTGAAGGCCTTGAAGCTTTACAACGCCAGCCGATCACCCATCCAACTACACTCCGGACTCGACATCGCTTAACCTCGCAACCTCGTGACATCCGTGCGTTACATGGGGCCAAATCTCCTAACTCACCTAACAGGGTCCATATGCACTTTGTGTTCTGGTTTGGTGTCTGGCGAAATACAAAGGAGTTATTCCCCTTGGAGGTGTCAGCATATCACGTGACGCCACCTTATATTCACTTTGTAAGATGATTGTGGTGATTTGCCTTGAGGAAATAAAGGTTTTATAACATATTCGTATTGCACTGTTAGACTCAAATGGTGAAACACTTTGTATACTTCGAGCGACATTGTTTTTTTATATAAATACGCTCGTTCAGCTCCACTTTCAGCATAATGCATGCGGTAGATTAACCGCATTGCAGCTGAGTGCTTAGTCACGGGCCTCGTGAACTACACGTGCGTGTAACTTTCTAACCTTTCAACATTCGTTCCATATTTCGACTTCTGCACGAGCTCCACATATACGTGGATGTACACGTAATGAGTGTGCCAGATAACGGTCTGCGTGTCGGTGAAGCGCTATCGAGGTGTTCCCGTACTGTGCACCTTATCAGGTTTGACGTCTATCCTCAGTCAAAACACTCCCACTTAGGCTTGGCTGTAGGAAATATGCTTTGGACAGGTTGTATGTGTCGTGTTCTTGTTCAATGTTATTTTATTGTCAATGTTATTTTATTGTCAATGTTATTTTATTGTCAATGTTATTATGTGACTCGTATGGAAACTGAAACATTGATTAATTGCCTATGATCAATCACTCAATCATTTTAATGCCACTGACCCACAGGGGTTCGCATCACTAAGTGGTCAGCCGATTTATGAAAACATTGGCGACATTCGCCCGTTTTATATTTTCGTACTCCTAAGGTTAATATAACACTGATTATTTTAACCCCAAGAGTACGATAATATAAAACGGGCGAATTTCGCCGAACCAGTTTAATTTCTGGGTAAATTTAGGCTCAACAATCGGGAAAATGATTGGAAAAATTAACAAAACATAATTTCCAATTTGTTCATAAATCGACTGACCAATCAGTGCACTGACCAACACTATTTCTACTTTCAGTTCTTTTCGCTTCCTGCTTTCTCTTGCTTGACGCAGCAAGCATCGGTGAGTAGCACCTGGTGGTGTCCTTGGGGTAGGGGGATGACATACTGTTAACCCAGATCTAACAAGGTCCAAGTGCACTGTTGAACGTCTTCAGAAAAAAAACGTGATTGAAATTGCTGTTTTGGTTATAGACCTTTGTGGAAGTGGCCTGGACCTAAATATGTGCATTGTGCAGGCAGTGCTTGACACACGCCTTGTTAAATTTGAGACGAGTTGGTGAAACAATATTAAATTTAAGTGACGTGTCATGAAGACCTTGTTGATTCTGCTTTGACGCTACAGTTGAGTGAGTTTGGATTGTACGTGGTTTTCAGTACTCTTTCACTTGTGAGGCTCCAATCACCGGGTTTAAAGAGAGGTGCTCGGGGGGACTCGATCCATGATTGCCAAGACTGGCTGATAACTGGGCCGACACGCTAACCACTGACCCATTCCGCGCCACGCTATAGTTGACTCTAAATGAACTGTAGGCAAGCTAAGGTTGGCTTCCGCCTTGACGCTTCTGTTATAATGATATAGCTGATGTATTGCTCACAGTGGCGTTAACCTTTTGGTTATAATGGCCGGAAGAACATTTCTTTCACTGAACATAATTTTGACATGATTGACCTGAAGCCAATTGGTCAGATCTGACCTGAAATACATTTTCGTATTATTGTCCTAAACAACATTGGTAGTTTTGACCTGAAACACTATTTAGTGTCATTGACCGCGGATACCCCGAAATATAATCTCTTATCAATGACCAGATCACGTATGCAATTCTAAAATACCGGAACTCGCTAAAGGAACAAGAATTACATCACTCGCACTTGATGCACCGAATTCAAGTACGGACAGGGGGTGATCAGGTTCGACTCCAAACCCTTTCTGTGCATTATGCACACTTGTAATTGCGCAATCCTGTAATTTGTACACTAATTTCTGGACAAAGAACGAAGATGATTCAGTTCCTCATGTTTCGTGATCTCCGTAGAAATCACGAATCTCCGTGCAAACACATTCATTGTGAAGGTAAGACGTCATTCTAACAAAACGCTTTGCGATTTCAATTACATTTTTGTGTTTCCAAGCTGTTGCCAGCCATTTTGGATTTCGTAATGTCAGACAGAGTTACCTTTCCCTGGGAACTAGGACAATGCAAAGATCTGTGCAGCGGTAATGCACCAAAGCAGTTACCTCCACTGAGACTTGCCGATAAAGTTACCGATCTTGGAGTACAAATTGCAGGATTTCTGCATAATGCCCATAAACGGCTTGAAGCCGGACTTGATCAGAAACTGATAATTGTTGTGGTGCCTTTCGGTCATAAATTATGCTCTTTCATTACAGATTTTTACAAGAATGACGCTGATATTAAATCTCTGTGTACAGACCAAGTATGTATAATTCTTCATAAACATCGTCAACTGGTTCGCAATGAAAACAAATATTGCTGTGAAATTTGCAGTTTTCTCGCAGGATAAAAACTTAATTTACTTCACAGACAAAACAAATATCAAACCTCAAGTAATTTTACACCTGGAGCAACGGATGAGTTACTTCCCTTGCTGCGTAACATCTCGGATTTGAATAGATTTTCGTCATTGGTGATTATTTTCAAACCCGAAGTGTTGCTCAGAATTTGGGCAAAAACGCTCCAAGTTTCGGGCACAGCAGAGTGTCAACTGCCCCCTCCCCCAACTACGAGGGTGCCCATACGCCTATTGCTAGATCTTACTTCTGATTTGGTCTATATAGCTACTTTAATATATCGATGGGTTAATGCAACAATGGACACGTTCAGTGTCGTTCTGTTATAGAAAAACATTTATGTATTGTTAATAAATTATCAAGCAAACCTTTTGAGCATTAACCTTGAATTCAAAAGACAAAAAAGACTTGTCAAATTGTTCACCAAACCATCTGCTCATTAAATTTTAATAGCTCGTTTTAGTGACATTAAAACAAAGTTAAGTAGACATTTTATGCAAAACCTTTAGTGGTGCTCGAATAAAATGTAACTGGGAAGAGAAGAAATGGAAAAGTGTTTGCTGGGACAAATAAACTGTGTGTGTCTCTATTGACATGGGCGTTCACGCTAAACATGTTCATTTTTATCATTAGCATTAAACTTGATTCAAGAGATAGAAACTACTATTCTGTTGTCCTTTATTGGGTATATGATTTAGGTATATTTTTGCTGTAGACCGAGTCCCAATTGGGATCTGACCTAGACCGTGAAGTATACCTAATGAAGTTATATTAAGCTGTGAGTAGTCGGAATACTAACAATGTGTCTGTGTGAATGCATCCTCCGTTCACGTCCGAGAGATTATTGGAACTCAGGGGAAGTAACTCGAGGGGCTTCTGACTGTCATTTGACATTTTCCCTTTCGTTAATGAAATTCATTGTCTTACAGACATGTTCATCGAGCGAGGTCTGCGAGCTGCACGTGATCTCCTGCATCGCACCCGCGTGCATCCCTGTACCTACATGCGTCGGTATGTGCTGTTGGTTTGATGTCAGAGTGATGTCCCTTTGCCAGAATAAGACGGGCCCCCAGGCCACCATTAATTTCCTTCTTGTTTATCATTAGATTAACAAGATGAGAGGCTGTCTCACACATGCACCAAATACTGCTACATGTAGTTCACAACAATGAATGCATTCACATTTAAGGTATATTCTTATAACAAAAAAATATAAACTTTTAGTTTTTCGACATATGCTTTAGCGGACATTATATATGGGCGCTTCTTGTTTTGCACTGAACGTACCAAATTTTAATTCAATTCAGATCATGCTAGCGCCTAAAAGGTAACTATCACATCACTCTATAACTTTTCAAATACACATGCAACCGTGTCAATATTCAAAAGGAAAATAAAGATCTATCTACACATAACTACCTGAAAAACTACTTCCGTATCGTCGTTTGGAACTTGCCACGAGTTAGCTCCCCTACGTTCCACTAAAATGTTGGACATGAATCGGCGGATGAAGCTCCGAGGGCTTATGTCTGGACGTCCGCGACTTACAACTATATAAACTATATAATTTACGTTTAGGTGATATTGTCAGTCAAAGTAGATTAATTATCACAAACAGTTGATGATGAATACAGTTGAAAGTCACTGCATAAATTTAGCAACAATATTTCCTCAAACATTATATTCGTGAATGAATTGTGTCGTTGTCATTGAGTCATACTCGTTATGCAGACCCTGCAATGACTGATGCCGAATAATGCCAGAGATGTTAATAAGCCAAGGACGCATACATGTATCTTCTTGTAAAGGCATGATGTGTTATTTTCTAAAACAAAAGGCTCAACAATGGTTTCTGCAGTTGTGTACGCTAATAAGTAAGTTTGTTAGTTTTAGACTGATTTTCTTATATTTCGGCGAAATGTCTTAGTGTACCCGGTGGTGATGTGACCAGATGGAATGTGAGGAATGTAAGTTGATGTGAATGTACGCTTCTACTGTAAACACGTACGTGATGACATGAATGTTAATGACAAGAGTGACGAAAGCTTTGATTAAAATTATAAATGTTAAGTGTCTGTGAGATTGACTTATTTTAAAATTGTAAATTGATGTGTGTGCAATTTCTATCGAGGTATGGACACGTGTTGCATATTGTAATGTGTTAATGATCAGTTGGTACGTGTGGTTAATAATGTAAATCATTAAGTCAGTCGGTACGTGTGAGTAATAATGTAAATGAGTCAGTCGGTATGTATGAGTAATAATGTAAATCATTAAATCAGTCGGAACGTGTGAGTAATAATGTAAATAAGTAAGTCGGTACGTGTGGTTAATAATGTAAATCATTAAGTCAGTCGGTACGCGTGGTTAATAATGTAAATCATTAAGTCAGTCGGTACGTGTGGGTAATAATGTAAATCATTAAATCAGTCGGTACATGTGAGTAATAATGTAAATAAGTCAGTCGGTACGTGTGAGTAATAATGTAAATAAGTCAGTCGGTATGTATTGGTAATAATGTAAATCATTACTGTTACCGGTTACTGTTTATTCTAGTTTGATAGCCAGTCGACGTCCTGGTTGTATCAACTTGAACAGATAATATGTTTCAAGTATTTGGTGTTATGAAGATACATGTATATTGATTTATTAAATGTTGTTTATGCTTTACATGTACTCTGTGTGATAACTTAATTTTAACAGCTTACATTGTTATTAGTATGCATGGTGTCTTGCCAG
>JAUELE010232296.1:0-11983 GCA_031471655.1 Diodora aspera | reverse complement strand
GGACTTTCCACTTATACTAAAAACTCAGCTGGTTGAAACCAGCTGAGTTAATAAAAGTGTTGGAATGACTTATAATCATAATGCAAATGTTCCTTGTTACGGTGTGTTTTGATCTAACTGAAAGATTGTTCCTGTACTGCTAAACATTAGCTTTACTGCTTGATACTGAGTGTATGGTTTTAGGGAAGTGCTTCTTTGTACTTAATGTTTAGTAGAAAATATCTAGATATTGAAATCTAAATGTTTTCAAACCATAATATCCTAACACAAATCCGATTACAATGCATCTTAATTTGTAACATCACAGTTTTGCATTGTTTGTGCAAGAAAGCTAGATGAGCTTGTAAGAGTGCATGTACATATCATTATAAGTTCTGTGTCAAAACGTCATGTACAAACATAACAAATGTTGTCTATTTCCTTCAGTCCTACGATGACAGCTTCTTGGGCAGGAGCTCCAGGTGAGTGTGGGTCTGTTTCTCTCAGATTTTTATCACTGCTAACCCTATACAGGGCAGTGATTATATCTCTTTAACAACCTTCTCTCTGCAATATATATACTCCTTGTTGACCAGTTATTGTTGGACATTTTCCAACTTGCTGGGGGATCGGTGTAAGTACTTTCAGAAACATGTATTTGCTTCCATGCAAAATAGCTATATTTTAATGTAATATTTAGTTTTGGATTCATTATAGGCAGTAAAAGGAGATAATATGTGCATCATGCTTAAACCTTGATTCAGAGTTTACTGAATAAGTAAGATGGAATTTGACCTGGTTTACGACTTCTAACTAGTGGCAAGTCTAAACGAGAATCAGAAATTTTTAAAGTTTGTAACCAATCATTAGTTCTCCTGTTCGACTGTTTTGTAGAGTATTCATAATGTTACACATAGTTATATTATTATATGAGTATTGTACTAACATTGATGCCAGTAAATTATATGTTCGGAGCATTTCAGCAGAATATCAACCATACCATAACAGATTTAAAATGGGGTTGAGAAAATGGCATGTATACTAGTTTATGTTACCGTAATTACATACTTCAAAGATTTTGCCTTGACAAGATGAAGTACAAACTTGAAGATATTTATGTCCATGTCTGATTCATGTCATAATACAGGCTGTAATGTCGACTTGTATCAGTTTTGTGTGATCATGAGTCAGAGTACAAGCACACCTAGGGATCCTAAACTGTTTTTGTCATCTCCCCTTGACTAATTTAGAATTATGGACTTGTTTACCATGGTTACTGAGCTGCAATGGTGACAAGTACGGCCACATGAAAGCAGACAGTAGCCAATACATCAATCTTTTGTTTATAGACCTTACTCAAGTCATCCCTCCAGTAGACCGACCAGTAAACGCGTGGTGCGTTGCCGCTCTCCGACACCGTCTGACACCCCCTCAGCATCCAACCAATCCTTCTTCACACAGACAACATCCACAGATGATAGAAACATGGAACGGTTGCCGCCGTCCTCGCTAAGCAGCAAGTCGTCCAGTCCAAGAAGAAGCAAGAGATCAAAGGAGAGAAGAGATCGAGAGAAGGAAGCAAGATCTGGATCAGCTAAAGTCCGCACAAGGACAATAATCAACATTCCCGAACTAAAAGTGAATGCAGATGTCAGCGTGCAGGACACAACACAAACGAATGGTGTTCAGGACGAGATTGGCATCCAGACTGAAACTAGGCTCATTCGAGAATATGATCAGGTGAGGACTATATTGAGGCATTAGAAACTGGGAAGGTTTGAGGTGTCAGGGTAGGTCCTGTAGTCCAACAGCCCGTTAGTCCGACACCTCATGAACTCTAACCCCTAAAGTACCCATAAAGTAAAAGAATGCCCAAACATCAAATGTGCACTGCTACAGTAAATTAGTCATCGGACTAATGGAAAGACCCCCGAGTGCCATTTGAAGCACTGTGTTAGCTTCTACAAAAATTTATTTCTTGTACTGTTACATGAGTTATTATTAACTTGTGGGACCTAGGCAATACAGTCAGCCCCCATCAATCCTACAACCGTTAATCCGACACCCTCGTTAATCTGACAGAACCATTTAAACTATTCTAGTGCAATTTGCTCTCGTTAATTTGACACACTTGTTAATCAGACAGTCTTGTTTGTAAACATGAATGTCGGATTGGCTTGGGGCTGACTGTATGTTACAAACAATTTCTACCCTGTTGAGCAGGCTGTCTTTGAGGGGGTACATAGTTCCAGGGCTGATGGGCCCAAAAGGAGGATCGGAGCTGATTAAAGAATACAAGCAGAATGACTAATGTAGAAGGGAGGGGAGACAATTTGTATCCCCAGATGAAATTCCTCTTGGAAATCCTGTTGTTTGGATTCTTACAAATGACATGATGTCAGTTAGAAAGAATGGGGCTATGATAAGCTGATGATTGTCATACAAGGGGACTAAAAAACAATTTTGTCCCATATCCTTCTATCAATGACTGTTTGAGCTTCTTCTCCCTTTGCCTTCCAATATCACTTTTTGTCGTGGCTAAAAGATTGTCTATACATTTTAAAACATCAACTCAGCTCATTTTATTTTAATAGTATCTCCATGTGTTGTGTCAGTCAGCCAAATTTTTTGATTGTTCTCATGATTTTCATGACTAGTATCCCTAACTATTTGGTTTACCAGCAAGAAGACGAGGTGAAACAGGGCCCATGGAGTGAGTACCAGATTTATGTGCGGACTGGCACCAATATCGGATCTAGCACGAAAGCTGATGTTAAGATCATCCTGTATGGGGAGAATGGACGCACCAAGGAGATGGCTCTGGGAAACTCTCAGAAAAACAAAGTTGCCTTCCAGAAAGGAAAGGTAGGATAACGAGATGATGTGTATCAATGTCAGGGGCAGTGTTGTCAGATTGAACAGGCAGAGAGTTCATTGTTGGTGAAGCTGAAGATGTCAGTGTTATGAGTTGTGAGTTTGAACCTTCCTCAGGCAGGCTTACTGTTGTAATGAGAAGAGTTGGATCTCTACAATTCTGTTTTATGCTGGAAGCCATGTTGTGTGACCAATATAACTTCATTTCATATCACTTCCACTCTTACTGACTTTCACTCTTTAGTCTTACTGACTCGGTCATTTATAAAATATCTGATTCACATTCAGAACATGTCCCGTCAGATGGACATGGGACAATGGCTAGAAGGTGGTTACAGAATCTGCCAGGCTTGACATTGGAGAAAACAGTATTTTTAGTGAAGGGTCCTATAGACATGTCCAAGTTTGACAGTACCAAATTGTCTGTTAGGATTGTGAATTTCAGCAAGGGGTTTGCTGAGCTCATTGCATTTTATTCAGGGGTTCATCCAACCCCTGAAAACCCATTGAATCTAACCCTCATGTCAAATCCAGCTTTCAAATACCATCTGCTGGTCAAATTTCAGAAAACAAATATCATTGAAATTCATGCATAGTCTATAGATTCTATGTAGTGTTTGTATTCTCCAGGAGGACCTATTCATGCTGGCAGCCCATCACGTAGGACATCTGAAGAAGATCAAAATCGGACATGACAGGACAGAACTGAGTAATTATATATCTTAGAACATGTTGATCTTCATTTAAAACTATCTTGCATAAAGAATGCATGTATTTCAAAATGGCAGTCCCTTAAATTTAAGATGGACGGATAAACGCCATTCTTTGTGGTGGGTGGGCCTCTATTTCACCTATATGACTTTCCAAAGGGTGGGAGATCCACATCTATTGACACCCCCACTGGATCTGCCTATGTTATATCAACATCGTTTGTGTGCACACAGGTAATGCCTGGTTCCTGGACAGCGTCACAGTGACGGACATGTATGGCAAGAGAATATACGAGTTTCCCTGTCGTCAGTGGCTGTCTGAACACGATGGAGACAAGAGAACATACCGAATTCTGCTTGCAGACATAGATCGTGGATTTGTAGATGGTATGTTGGAAAGACAACTTGTTCACATGTAGTTGTCAGGGATCCAGATAATATCTGATTTATAAAATTCATTCCCGATTATTTTCTACAGTAAGCTTGCTTGTAATGCTCTTACTAGAACAGAAACAAAATATTGACTTCTGTGAACATAGGTCTTTATGTCGGTTGCCTGATATTTCTATTGGTATGGATTTGTATCTTTGTAGACAACTAGTCGTTCTTCTCATTTAAAACCAAGCTAGCAGAAAGAGCCTTTTCAGTTGCCGGTCCCAGACTGTGGAACTCCTTACCTCAGCATCTTCACAACTCTCTTCTCTTGAATTCCTTTAGAAGCTGTTTTAAGTCCTATCTTGTTTCACAAGCTTTTCCTGGATCTGCTTTTAACAGTGCCGCTGAGCAGCCTTTGCTGGAAGATTAGGCACTATAGAAGTTCATTATTATTATTATTATTATTATTATCTTCGATTTATGATCATTTGTTCTTATGTTAGCCTTAGAATCACCAAGTGCCTCAGGTCGCAAGACAAGTGGTCGTAGAGATCCGTCCGAGGACGAGGAATCAGATAAAATTGTGGTCAAATATGACAATGAAAGCACCAAAGCTCATCATGGGCAGTCAGACCAGAAACATCGGGCAGTGGCAGACGATGACTACTCCAGTTCGGAGTTTGAATCCAGTACTGATGAGGACGAAGCTGGTGTTGTGGCCGTCAAGGCTGAACCTGGTGCCAGAGCAACATCTAAATCAGCACCTGATGAAAACAGGGCATGGTCAGGACCAACGTTCACTTTCCGCAGCAAGCATCCAAAGAAGCCGGATACCAAACGATACACAGAAGAAGTTGCGGAAGATAAGACGAAGAGAACACAGGAGGAATTTCTAGAAGGATACAAGGTAAATTAGCATAAATTTTAAGAGTAAATCCATCTTAGTAATTGCCCTCCAGAGTGTCAAATTTAAGGGAAATTTGCTGTGATGTGAAGTAAATTGTCAAGTTAAATAATAGATGACTATAATAAAAGCCTTGCATTTTTGATCATAAAAATGCTGCTGCTGATGATGGTGGTGATGGCACCATAGTGAAGGTGGTCATGATGATGATGATGATGCTGGTGATGATGATGATGATGATGGCACCATAGTGGAGGTGGTCATCATGATGATGATTAGGATTGAGGAGGTGGTTGAGGGGGAGTAGTCAGAAATAATTGATGTGTATATCCAATATGAATGACCTATTGATCTTGTCCAGGCTGGTATCACGGCTGCAAGCGCGGAGAACAGCAAACAAGCTGAAGAGGAGAAGGAGAAAGAGAGACAACTCTTGCGAGGGGAGACAATCCATGATGCTGCCAGGAAAGGTCACCTTGAGAGGGTCAAGGATCTGCTCCAGCACTTCCCGGACATGAAGGAGTGAGTGGCCTTGGTGAACCTTACTTGAATAGCAAACAGAATAAGCGTACACAAGCAATAAAGATTTGGGGCTAGAATTTCTTTTCTTTTCTGATATTCAGTTGTTTTGACTTAGGTTTGGACATATCTTTCAACTTCAGGGCCCTGTTTCACAAAGCGATCTTAGCGTTAAGTTGATCGCAAAATCTTAAGATCAACTTTTTTAAACCAGGTTTTAACCATAATTCCAGTTGACATTACAACTTACTTAAAGCTCTACAGCATGTCCTAGTTAAAATCACTCCTGTATTGTTTTGTGAATATGGACAAATATTTCCCAGGTTAATTATATAATTAACCGAGCAGCAAAGATTGACCTTAACTAAGATCGTTTTCCTGAAAAACAGGGCCCTGTGTTTACAGCGCAATATGAACAAGTACTTTGTACAAACCAGCACTCTGTCTAAATCGGTATTTTTCGCAGGTCCCAAGCGATGCCGGTTTGTGCAGAGTTCACTGTATAGGTTATTACCAGTTCTTGTCAAAGCTGATCACAATGATGCTGGTCATACAGAAAAAATTACAATAGATAAGATATTTTATGTTCTGGAAAAATGTTCAGACCTTTGGCCTTGTGTTGAGAGGTGTTTGCCATGGTGTCATTATGGGGCTGCCAGGGATGCGGACTGAACTGGGTGACACCAAAGTATAATACATTCCCGAGAATTCAATTACCGAGGATTCTGTGTGGTCTGGTAAGGGAGAAGATCCTTAATAGTGGGGCACCATTGGGTGACATCGACCCTAGTGGCACCACTACATGGGCAAGATCGTGTATGATATATCATGTGAAGTTTTATCTAATGTAACACAGCTGCATCCTGCTAGAGAAAACTAATGTTTTTGTTTCAGTTCCAAGGATGAGAGTGGATGGACACCTCTCCATCATGCTGCGGCCTGTGGAGAAATTGACATGGTCAAGTGGCTGACCACCAGTGGTGTGGACCTGAACATTGAAACCCGGACAGGATACACACCAATGCATGTTGCCGCACTCAATGGTCATGTGAATGCCATGATTGTAAGTGTTCACATGCCTTTTATGAACAAGTTCAAAGTGGTTCATGTTAACTCTATCACTGCCAAATTTTACAACAAAAAGACGAGTTTAAAAAAATGCTTCTTTAAGACCCTTGAATCACCATAAAATGTTATGATAATCAAAATATATGTTATTCATGAACAAAATGCATATCTAAACCTGAAAACCGAATGCTGTATGAATTAAATTTGACTGTAGTTGCACACAGCAGGGTTAATGATCAGCACCTTGAGTATGTCAAGAGCGTGAAGAGGTCGAGTCAGATTTGTAATTTTTACTTGTCGTATAAATACTTGAAGTTGATTGAGGATACAATATCAGAGATTCTGTTAACATTTTCAGGTGCTCTCTGCCATGGGTGCAGCCATCACATGTAGGACAGTTGATCAGCAGACTCCTCTGCACCTGGCGGCCAGAGGGTGAGTAACGGTCCCTCCATCATCCTCCCTTCCCCAGACCCCCAAGCCCTGAGTCTTGAAGATCATTGGTTCACTATTGGTCTTATGTTTGTCTTAAATCATCTGAGTATCATGTGCCTAACAGCCTGGAGCTCTGGAGAGTGACATTGTGCCACTTATAAAGAAAATACCCCCCTCAGCTCAGTGTTGGTCATACAAGGCACAATATGGGCATCTTTTTCTTTCATGTTTCTTACTATTGGTATCATGAGGTGTGAGGTGAGTTGGTCTTGTGCGCCGTACATTTGTCACTTGCTTGAGAAGTTAAGTAACATTGAGCCCTGGCAGTAGTTGGAGGGTGATCGGCTGGCATCGCAAAAGCTCTCAGGCGTTTAAGGGTTCGAACTCTCCACCTTGCTTAGAGATGCTGAAGTCAAAACATGACGTCATAGTGTCAGTGGTGTGACCTTAGGCAAGGGACTCTGCTCGCAACTGCCTCAGTTGACCCAGCTGAAACTGGGTACCTGGTCCTCCATCAGGAGTGTTGTGAACTCTGAGTGCCCAAAAAGGCTGCTTGAGTTACACTGAGGTAATAATGTGAAGCGCTCGGGACAAACTTTACAAGCATGAATTTAGCGCTATACAAGACGCCACACACATCATTTACTCACCAGTTAGGTGATGCCAAGATGATCCAGGAATGCTCTCCATCATTTAAAATAACCAATAGTTGCAGATTTGATTGGCAAAATTGGCTTTGGTCAAGAGAATAGCAATTAGTTCCATAAAGCAATTGCACAAGTGTGTGATGATTATGCAAGCTATTAAAGTAAAAGCAAAAGTACCATTTCTGCTTTATACTCCTAAGTTCTGTGACCAATAATGATTGAGAGAGAGAGGGAGTATGGCAGAGAGAAGGTGATGATGGAAAAGGGAAATAAGGTGAAAGAAGTTGTATTTAATGTAGATGATCTTCAGAGTGTATTTATTACTTCAGGGGATATCTGGAGTGTGTCAAGTGGTTGGTTGCTAATCGGGCTCGTATTGACACTGAGGACAGCTTCAAGAGAACACCTATCGACATGGCGGAGGAATATCAGAGACATAGTGTCCTTGACTTCCTGAAGGCATGTCAGAGAGAACTGCGGAATCCCAACAGCAGCTTCTCACAGATGCAGGGCAGAAAGCCAGGGTAAGATTAGAGAACATATCCAACAATGGATGAACAATATGTCAGAGGTTTCAATAGAAGGTGGCTGCTGGTGACTGACCACGGCCTACTTTGCTCCATCCAGACACCGACTTTGCACGGCCACTCCTGCAAAATTAAGACTCCCCAAGTACTACAGTATCTCGTGCTCGCTTACAGAGCCGTCCACTTTCCCAACACAGATTCCTACTTAGAAACTTACTGGAAGCACTGAATGTATGCTTCTGTCAGAGGGATGTGTTGTAGTATAGGAATAGCAGGATGTTCCAGCAATCTAGCAAACACTGCAGGTTCAAACTGGTTGGTGTTGGTTGACTTTCAACACTTACCTTCAGTCTTGAGTGTCATCTCTAATATCTTGGCATACAACCCTGTGGTGCTTCTGGGGAGTGACGTAGATAGAATAGGGCCTCAGTAACCCAATGCTTGTACAAGGCGACTAAAATTGGGATCTTTTGCTTTCACTTTCCTTTCTATCGATTCCTTTTTATGAGCTGTCTTTTCGCTCGATGTGCATCTTGCACATCACATTGAAATATTGCCCTTGCAACGTAAAACACCATTTCAACAACTCTTGGCATACACCTAAAATATCACTGAAAGTCTCGTTAAAAATCGAAAACTCAATTTTCTATGTGAGCACATTCACTATACATTGGTGTAGGATTGTAAGATGTGTGAAAACTGTCTTGGAGTGTTTTTTTTCATTTTGGTGTTCCTTGACTGTTGTGTGTATTTCTGTTGTCAACTGATGTTCAAAAAGAAATTTTGTTGTGGTCTGATGTTGATATCTGCATATGTTTTTTTCAGAGATGGAACGTCAGATCCTGTCAAAGAAAATGGCTGGAGAGATGATCAGGTGAGATTTTCTATAACATCCTTCTCAATGTGAAAGTTGAAAAGCATTTGTAATACAAAACCAAACACCAGACTATTGTCTATTTTAGATAAATTAGACATTTGTCCGTATTAAATCTTTCAGTTACACAAGAACAAATCTGAACTTGATCAAAGTCTTCTATGTTAGTAAAACTGGAGTTTAAATTATTTATCTTCCACAAAATCATTTTTTCATAATAAGGACCAGAAAAGTGACATCTTCAAGAAGCCTTTGTAGCTAATAAAGAAAACAGAAGAAAAGGAGGCCATAATTTAAGGAGATACAGTCAATAAGCAACGAGCCCTGCTAGGAAATTTAGATTGAAAACTACAAATTTCTTGACATTCAAAGACTGACACATGAAACAGTAATTTAAGTCTATGAATCTGTCTCCAGGGAAGTAGCACATCTCAGAGCGCGAAAGCTGGGAGTGACGAGGACTCGAGTCACAAAAGACGAGCAAAAACCCCTCAGTTGAAGGTATGATTTTTGATTACAAATAGCCTAGTTCAAGACCACTGACAGTCTGTGTACCGCGGCCATAGAAACTGTTGCCTGCCACCATGATGCGTGTTTTATCTAGGGATATTTAACTTACAAGACTCTTGGAAAATATGTTGCAACAAAATGATTTATATGATATCGTTAGACATAGGTACATGAGCAGATGGGCACTGGTACAGTGCAATAAATTAACTTCATCACTTGCAAATTCCACACAAGATGTAATGTAAGAAATTCAGACGAGGGCCCGTATACAAGTAAGCCCCTAGCGCGGAAGTAAGTGGCAACGTCGGAAGCAATTTACGGTTGAGCTCTACAGGATGCACGAGCGCCTACTTCCGACGTTCGCTACTACCAGCTCATGTATAAGGGCCATAGTGACCTTGATTTGAGTAACTGGTTTGCTTGGCCGATTCCTTGAAGAAACATGTGTTTTCTCTGCAGGAGAAGAAACGTCTTTATGAAGAACAACATCACAAGATGGAAGAAACTGGAATGTCTTTCCTTGACAGCATCAGACAGGAAATCGACACATAGATGGCATTATATTACTTATATACAGAATCTCTGCCATACTGTATATCATAACTGTACCTAATAATTATAAATGACTTTATTTCAGTTACACAAGGTATTTGATTGCAGTTTCTGCCAAACAGATGCATCAAACTTTCAGAAAATATTTTAGATTTATTTTCAAATCAGTATTCCATTATTAAAAAGTTGAGGAACTGGTGCAGTAAACTCAGATACATAATCATTCTTGAAATCCAAGGCATGACTCCCACAACGGTCCATCATATATCCTGGAATCACTCCTATTTACGATGATCGTTTCGAGGCGAGCCTTTTGACCAATCAGTGAAGCTTCCATAGCAAAAGCTTGCGTCCAATCATGCAGTGCATCACTCAGCGATGTAAAGATGTTATGTGTTGAAATTTATCATGAGTTCTTGCTTATTCCTCTTGTGCAGTTAATGTGACATTTCATTGATTCTCTGTATCTAGCTCATTTGAACTTTCCATACTCACAAAACGATCATTAATGAGTGAGTCCAGGGCATATGACAGATGGTTGCAGGAGACATACATGCCCTGGATTTTTTCGAGGATGATTCAGAATCTGAAACAAATGAAGAATTCCCAGAAGCATAGTAGGTTAGTTCTGGTAGTGTAGAAAGTCACAAAATGCATTTGGGGGATTAAACTTGCTGTACCAGTTCTTTTATTTATTTTTTTAATTCACTTTGAAAATTTAGCATTCGGCTTTTGGTTTAGAGTTTTCTAAATGTGTATTTTATAAATTGATCAGTTACAGAAACTTCGACAATATGTCAGCATTCAGTATTCTCTGTTAGGTAGTTATCATGGTTGTACAAGCTGATTTGGCAGTGAAATATGCCGTGTCAGCTGAATCTGTTCCATGATCAGTGTAGTAAACAATCAAAATGTTTTTCAGATTTTACGTGTAAAGTTTGCGTTGTTTAAGTAGAATTAGCTGAAGGACCATTTCGAACAAAGAAGATTTTAGTTTTTGTTGTACACAATTCTCACTTTTGAATATTGATGCAAGATAATTATTTCTATATGCAACTGCACTTGGGTTCGGTTATTATGACAAGAGAATCTTGGATTACACATTGTATTTGACAGAAGCAGATTCTAAACTTCTGTTGAACGATTTCTGTTGAATAGTCTGGATTTGTTGTTCAACAAGTGAACGTTCTAAATTATTTTCATAAATCTTTCAAATCATCTTTCTTGTGCCTTCTCCTTACCAAAGCTTTATTGAAAAGTTTTTCATATTTTTATTCTATGACATTGTTAGTTACTATGATTCAAACTGGTGTTTACTGAAGAATTTGCTTGTAAAATTTCTCTACTTCTAGGCATTTTGTTTTACTATTATTTTTCAAAAACTAGCACATCTTGAAAGTACTCATTGTTAGTTTCAGATCAGGAAACCTTTTGTACTTTCCTCACTCTATTTTGCTGTCTAGTACATGTATATGTATATCACTTCAGATTTAATTTATTCAAGAGACAGTTTTTTCAATCAAAATGTCAATAATTTGTTGCTAGTTCAATGCTTCTAGATTTTGATTGTTAAATAATATTTAATTTTACTGCAACATTATACATGTATATATATTTTGCACTTAGAGAAACAGGTGTAGTTAAGACTTTATGTTTTCTCAATTCATCATTACACTCTTGGCAAATTATATTTTCAATGTTTTAAAACAGCTGTCTGTGATAATGAAACCGTCCATGTTTGTATTTAACTGTGATATCTGTCACATTTTTACAAAAAGATGAGAAGTAGACTGTAGCTAAATATGTTAGTATAGTCAGCACAATAACAAGATTTCAGACATGTGGAGCGAAATGTTAATCAGCAATCAAGATGTTCAATTTTCAAAATTTATATTTCTCTGGCCAATGTTGGGCCTAGTGCAGGTTAGGCTCATATTTTGAAGGATTTCAAAATAACAGCAAGAATAATGAATGCAACGGAAAATGAATCTAAAGAGTTTCTTTCTCCT
>JAUELE010232285.1:0-11983 GCA_031471655.1 Diodora aspera | reverse complement strand
AAAGACGAAGGGGATGCGAAGAAGAAGAAACAGCCAGAAAAGTAAATGAGGACAACAGAGAGGAAACGTTAGCTGCATGTATTTGGACAGTTTACATTCAAACTGTTACTGTTCTTTCTCAGAAACTGTTTCATAATCTCATGTATTATAATCAACACACGTCAAAGTTGTTTGATTTCAAATGGGTGTTGTGTTGTTTTTGCATTACAAGGCCAGGTATGTTTCGCCACAAATTATCGTGAAAGGAAAATACTTGTTGAAATAAAAATAAAAACACAGTTCCTAAAGTAATAGCCATTCTCTATCATCAATTTAGGCGTCGCTAAAAGAAAGTTCAATCCTGGAAAGTACAGTAACCAATCAAATACTTCTGAGCGACTTGCTGACACTTCAACAAGGTGTGTTTACTCAGTCATTTCGACAGCCAATCAGATTTGACGAGGACGGCGTCAGACCATTTGATTGTCATGAAGTTATAAGAACGTGCAAGCGCCAGGCGCGATCAAATACTTACGAGTACCTTTGAACTGCGGCGGTTCGATCACTTTGGAAATGAACATGTTGCAGCACGATTGTGTTTTTGTGAAAATATTGCTTGGATCGTGTAATGTAAGCATCGTTATTTCATTGGATTCGTGTGCGGATTTAGGCGTGACAGTGAAAGTTGAGCAAGAAAATGACATGGAAATTGAAGGTGGGTGGTATTGGCAAGATGGCTGTAATAGGCGTAGATGGGAACGGTCGTCTCTTTTATCATGAAAGTGGGCCGAATGATCTCAGGCCGAATGGTCCCGAGAGCGAATCGTCTCAGGCCGAATGGTCCCGAGGCCAAATTGACCCTGACCCGATCTACCTTTAGGCTATTAGGGGCGAGGTGTACTTAAAGTCATAAGGGTTAAAAGTCACAAGTGCTAAATCTGGCAAACAGCTTGATAAGTTTTAGTCATTTTGCAATCAGCGCATACGACTGGCCTGACCATCATACCATCTACAAAGGGAATCACTTTCATCATTTATTCAAAAGTTATTCACATGGTCAACATTGTAGTTTTTTCGTCGACACAAAAAAAGTGTGTACAAGTCTCTTTGCAGTTTTATGTGTTTTAATCATTGTAAAGCTTGGCATATATTCTATCGAAGTTTGATAAATAATAACATGCACTTTCTGTACCATATTTCACAAAAGGCACAACTAGATCATCGATCCAATGCATGTACCAAGTTTTGTGGAAAAGCCTTAAATAGTTCTAGAGATAGGGCCCAGAAACGAAAAGCAGCACGGACGGACAGACAGACATACATGCTGATCGTTATATACCCCTGCATTAAATGCCGAGGTTGGGGGATGTAAGCTTATGCAGGCAACTCTAAACTATGTGCTCCGGATTTTAATGATCAGGGGCAAGTAACTCTAAACCACGGCTCCCCGAACGAAACAAGATGGCAAATGCCTCAGGAAACCATTTACTTTCATTTTAAGTTAATTAAAAAATTGTTATTTTAAAATATCATTTGCTTATCTGATCATACCGCTGATTATAGACTAGTCAGTCAAAAAAAAATGAAAATCGCATCATTGCATCATTTTTGCCTAGGGGCAAAGACCAGAAACAGTTCTTTTTCTTAGGCCTTATACAGACCATAATTATTTTGTATAAAAAAGGTTAAAATGATCACATATTTTGTTATTTTGGGAACTAGAATAGAGAATGCGGATTGGGTAGGATTTCCAATGGTTTTCAGGATGATGCTGTTGTGTTACTGCTTTGACAAGTGTGCTAGGTGCCTTAAAGCTTGGCCACACAGCACAACTTGTTCCATGGGGTATCATGGCGACTTCTTTGTCATCGGTGAATTCCACAACTTGATACATCTTCCATAACAGCCAAATAAGCAAAACTATTCAGAATTTATACCTCCAAAATGTGTGAAGATTTCATAAGATGAATTAAAATGCTTTCTAACACCAGCTTTCATTGTCAAATGTTTCTCATAGCTTTGGTCAACAATGCAACAATATCCTTCTTAAAACTTTCTTTGTACTTAAATTGTCGTAATTTATCATGCTCCTTAATTTACAATAATATATGTATTATAATTATAGAGTGATGTAATTTGTATTTTAAGTTAAGGAGAGTGAATAGCTCTCCTTAAAGTCTCGAGGAGAGCAAATTTTAGCTCTCCTCCTGTATTCATATGAAAAGCACTGTGACTCCATAGAAACACCCTCAAGGTAAAAAGTACTTTCTTTTCAATAGCAACAGTTTTATCATATAGTTCATTCTTACCAGATATGTTATTTTCACAACAAAAGAGGACTGACCATTTTTGATAGATAACAATGAATAAAGCTCTATTATTCCGCTGTTTCCATGGAGACTAAGTGTCTTAATGGTATCATTATTGAATGCCATCGTTACATTACCAACAAAGTAATACTTTCTTGCTACACTTCTATAATGATAGAGACATTTTGTCATTTCCTCTGTTCCATTCCCCATTTAATAAATGGATTAAGCAATAGCATAAAGACATCAGAGGCGCCTTGTGGTCCAGACATATTAGATTAATGCAGTATTTCATAGAATAGAAATCTAGACATTCAAGACAATTTTATTTGTTCAGGAGCTATTATCAATCACTACAGACACAGACCAAAGGCATTCAAGTTGAACAGAAGCATCATCAATAATGCACGTCTACAAGATATCTGTTTTCAAAGGTTATTTCATAATGATGTATATCATAATACCTTCTTTGGATTTGTTATCCCATTAAAGAAACTTTAAAATTGGTTTGGTAACAACATTCTGGCTGAAGGAACAACAGTTTTATCTGAAACCTAAGATTTATGATATTACCTGACACAGGCGGTTAGCTGACTCAAACCTACAGAATCCATAATGACTCACAAAACAATTTTAACTGCTACAGTAAACTATTCTAGTTTGCCAGACAAACAAAAAATGGAAAAGTTGAGGAACACAACAAAACACAATTCCTGTTGGTATGAAAAAGAGTCAACCTCAAACCCTTAAAGTTTCATGTTCCTGATGCATCCTTTCAATTAAGAAATAAGTTGTCAGTCAAGTAGCATCATGAATACACAGTTCGTACAACACTGAGACAACCATTTTGCAGGACATTCCAAGACCATTTTCCAGGATTTTTCCAAGGTTGATTCCAAAATATACAATATCTGTATATATCATCTACGTAAATGTTTATGCCATACCAGACTTAGGATAACTCATTATTCACTCCATTTTACCTGTTATTGACCCTACAATCTGGAGAAACAAATACAAGAGTACCTCAAGAATATTATTTTTTTTCTTTATCTTTCTTAACTTTGTAAGATTTTAAAAATGGACATTTTCTCCAATTTCCATGATACTTTTGCAGAATTTTAAATTTTCGGACTAGGATAATAATAGTTTTCATGGCCATGAATTTTGTCTTAATTAATGCTCTTAAAATTGTAGCTTCAATTAAAACCTTTTGAAAAAATCCGTCATATTAACAGACCAGAATATACAAGTGATTTTGGATTTAACATGGTTTTTGACAATGCTTCAGCCATATCGCCACATGATCACCTACATCACATTGATATCAGGTTTTAATCACAAACAACAACCTCTGGCTGAAAGAGAAGAATGCTGGTGGATTTCAACCACAGCCAACAATCCTGACCAGACCGACACACTAACCATTCTGCTCACCCATGCCTCATCCAAACCAGAACTGTTCACCTTCTGAACTTGCTAACAAGAAAAACCCTATTTCTGACCAGTTCTAGTATCTTGATACAAAATCTTCACCAGCTGCAGATTCAACCTTGATGCCTAGAATGAACGAAGTGATTAATTCTACAAGTTTGTTAAATATGTCTTGTCAGTTTTATGTATCAAGTTATTATTAAACTGAAGATGTCGGATTCCACGGGCATGGGAACAGTTTATGCACTGGCTCCTTCACTTCATTACTTTGGCATTTTATCTTTATAGATAAGACAAAATTCGGCTTTCTATCCAAACTATTTCATGAAGAAGTCTGGGATGAGTATGATAAGATTTCCTGCATGCATGTGGCACATAGACTTTGCTCTAGGGTCTGAATATGTAATTAGTTATGTTCCTTTAAACTTTCTCCAGTTGATGTATATACGTTAAAACTTCTAAAATTTTGAACTTCTAAAATTTTGAAGGTGTTATTTATGTAAAGATAATCAATTTATTTTACCTAAAAAAAATTGATTTTTTTCGAAAATCTGAAAACCAAATTTCTAAAAATTCCAATTTTTTCAAAAATCCGAAAAACTGAATTTCTAAAAATGGTGATTGTTACCTTCAGCAGTTTGTAAAATTTTGAATTTTGCACTTACTTTTTGGGGGCAGTTTCTAAAATTTCAAATTCTAACTTTTTCAAAGATCACTAATTTCCAAAATTTCAAACATGCCCAAAAGTAATTATATTTTTTTCCCTCAAAGTTTTCCATGAAAGAAGGAAATGTGCTCCGACTGTTAACGACTAGGGATAAATGATTCAGGATCTTCTCTGACATAACAAATGTTGGCTAGAGTACAAGTGTTCAACAGTCATAACAAGATCAAGATGTACATAAAAAGCTTTCTTTCAAGGAAATGAGTTAGTAATTTTGTACGCAGAAAGAATTTTATGGCAATTGGGTACCCATCTGTAAATTAAACCATTAGGTTTAGAGTCCATGGTCTCTTTCAAACTCATACATGCCAAGCCTTTCCAATTGCTGGGACAATTTGCTATTTCCCAAGCTGCTTTCCCTTTAAAGTACACTGTTTGTACAGAACTCTTACTGATTTTATCAGAAATAATTATTGACTGTAAGCAATTTTTTGGGAGAATAATCCAGAAGAAATTGAAAGTTAATAAGCTAACTTCAACCAATTAATTAATTTAATTACTGCAAAGTTTCAAAATGTGACATAAAATATTCTTATAAAATTAAATAATCCAATAAATTATTCAAATATATATGCTTTGGATCAACAGGGAAAGATTATAACGAGTTGATGCCATGATTTTCATGAGCTCTGAATGAAATTAATTCAGTTCACGAATATTTGGCTGACAGAAATCGTAATTTTGTCAACACATTATTACTGATAATGTATTCAACATACACACTAAAGTCGTTTTTACATTCAAAGATACAAGATAAATTACATTAACATATGCACCACATAACCTAAGGTGTACATCGATATTACATCAAATTCACAAATTATATATTTCAAACTAACAAATATTCTATTAGTTTGCTACTTACTCCTGCAAACACTTTGTCATTT
This sequence comes from Diodora aspera, assembly GCA_031471655.1. NCBI lineage: Eukaryota > Metazoa > Mollusca > Gastropoda > Lepetellida > Fissurellidae > Diodora > Diodora aspera. Next base: position 6,650 of record JAUELE010232285.1, on the reverse strand, counting down.
AAGATCTGTTACTAATAGATTATTATGGTTATCTATCCTCAGCAAATAATCCCACAAGATTTGCTTATCTCAATGCCATGATGCAGAACAAGATCATCTCATCTGGTAGATGGTGATATGCCAGAGTTGGATCTGGTGCTACCATTTAAGGCTGATCACCAGTAATGCCAGACAACGGCCTGAGTAAGCCAAGGGATATTCCCTTACAACATACACATGTACAGACAGACCACTAGATTCAGAGAACCTTCAGCACATGTGATAACAGTTTACTTTATGGCTTATATATGATCTACATATGTGTTTATGCTGTTATATCTACTTGCTCAATAGCCTTCAGTACTTACACACAGTAGGAGACCTTAAAGGCTTTAGCCCACTTATTTATATTCATCCTGTACCTGTTTTTTTGTCCTGGTTGGATCATAAATTGTTTTTATCACAAAAAATCAGCAGGAACACTACATTGATGAAATGTTTTTATATCAATTCATTAATTATGAAGGTAATGATGCAGGGACTGTTGTTTGACATTAAAGTTTGTAACAATTGATGAATGAAGATGTGACAAGATATTTCTGTCTGGAGCAAGGGCTACATTCTGAACAATCATGTTGTAGTTTGTTCTTCAGATATATCAAAACACCCTAAATCTTGTGCATTAGGAAGAAATGTTTGGCACAAAGCAATCAGTGGCACATGATAATGTGAATTCCAAATTCAACATGCTTGTGCCCATTCCTCCCAGTGATCATCACATGATTCATGACCATGGTTGAGCTGATATGAGTTGAGGGGAAGTTTTTCTTGCAAGGATAATCATTTTCTGTCCATGAAGTGCATGGCAATAAACACACCAAGGGAGATCACTGGTCTACATTTAGCTATGGGAGAAGTGGATCGAAGCACGGAAGTCACCAACTACAAAAGTTGAGCTGTTGATGTTCTAAGTTGAAATCTTTCAGCCATAACAGTGTAATGTGCAAGATGCACACTATGGGAGAAACCAGTTCAAAAATGAGACTGATAGGCAAGTAAAATGGTAAATCCCAATTTTATTTAGCGTGTATGACAAGCATAAGGTAAATGTGACCCTATACTTTCTCAGTGACATCATATGTCACTCCCCAAAAGCCCCACAGGGTTACTTCAATATGTATCCAGATTCTAAGGCTTCAGGCTTTCACGGGGCTTCCATGAAATGCTATTGGACAAAGATTGGATGAAAATCCAAGGAAAAACTTCATCATTTTCTGTTAGTTAATCATCCATGCACAAATTCCAATTTGTTTTTCACATCATACACACTGGAGGTACTCATGACAAAAAAGAGACATGCTAGCAGCAGAATCAATTAATTGTTGGTCACCATCCTGGCTAAAAGTGAAGCAGATTCTTGAACCAGGTACTATCTAACAGAACCCTAGATACATCTTGACGAAAGGGTTTAGGGATAGGCAAAATTTAACTAGGGTCTGTTAGGTAATACCCTGACCATTTCAGAAAGACTCCCACGATCAAAAACAGGAAGTAACAGACATAAACGATGGACTATGATATTCGGAGGTTCCAATTCATCAAGTTAACCATGTAAAGTTAGGTCTTATACAACATGCAACTTTTGTAACTTGAATAACGGACATTGGACAATTAGGACAATAGGACAAAAAACAAAATCACTCACAACATTTCAATCTTAAAATCTGAGACACGTAACTGACCACCCAGCCTGCCATGCCAAACAAGAATGTGGAGAAACAACGTGGCAGACTGTGTACTAGCTAGAACCTAGATAACAAGCAACAACCAAAGGTGTGTTTTCCACAGAAAGTATATTACTTATCTCATATATCCTGGCTACAACTAATTGGTTGTCTGGCTAATAGGATCTCTACACGGGGTTAGCTAATGTTGCATCTGAGTGTGACTTCCAAGGCAGGCAAGCATACTCGGTACCATAATTAGAGGCAATGCAAATTTACACTCTTCTAAACTTCTCGTTTTTATTTACTTCAATATTTGTCATTTATTCATTGATTACCGTTCAAATATATTTCATGAAAATATAACTTCAGCATAAGTTGAGCTAATTATGTGCGACCAAAATTTCTATGAATCTATACTGTGACTAAGATGAGACATCTTATTCTTTTTTATACCTATGAAATAGAGAATTGGTACATTTGAAAAATCATATATATATATATGCTTTCATGTTTCAATCACAATTTTTTTACAACAAAAGGATATTTTAAGAAGACAAGGTCTTCAATTTGATAGACCCTTTATACGTTTGAAAGATTGAATGCAATGGGGGTTTCAGAACTATCATATTGGACGTGTTTCACACAGATTGGGGGGGGGGGACTTCAAGGTTTGGGGACACAAGGGTCAGTTTTACCATCTTATACATTACTCACTTTGGGATTAGCAATCCGAAGAGACTGAAAGATTAAAAATGAAATGAAAAAGAAATAATGAAATACGAACTGAATGCAAAATTGAAGTGATGGAACAGCATCTATACTTTCAACAGAAATGCCATAATTATCAAAATTTGTTACCCAGCAATTTGCCGGGGATGAATGATTTCCTGGGTTTTTTTTACATCTGTGTTCATCTATATTAGAGCTAGAGAATGTATATATTGAATTCCTTAGAAGATTTCATTATAAAATTTAACCATTTCTTCAACAGTTCAATTAGACTTACAAAGTCCAATCACCCATAACCTTTGAAAAGTGACCTTGACATTTGAAATGAGGATGGGTAGATGTAATGGATGGCCAGTGCATCATGTGATGTTTGGTGAGAACTCTACAATAGTTCGTAGGTCAGTCCAGTGCTCACAAACAGTCTCCAGCCAAGTCCAGACCACAGGCTGGTGTCAGAGTTCACACCTATGTATTAAGTCAGCCAAGAACTTGTTTGTATAGACTGTACGTCAGATATTGCCAGACGTTCCTACTGTTCTGACTGTATGTATTGTTTTGGTCACTGCAGTTTAGGTATGTGATGTGTACTTCTATTCATGAACAGGGGGAAAACCTCAGCACTGATCGAGGTAATGACTCAAATACACAGTTATTTCTCTTTTCAAATTCTTTCTACAAGCAAATAGAAAATATTTTTAAAATCTTGTTACACTTTTTAAAAATAACGTCTTCTGTCATCAATGTTATGAGCCTGTGAAAAATCAGACAAAATGTCATCTGTCATTTTAATACTAGGCAAGTCTGCATCATGAAGTAAAGCTGTTCACATCATTCTTATGAACTAAAGAAAATAATCATACAAGAGAAAAAGCAAAATTAAAAAGAGCCATCAAAGCATTAGAAACAAAAGAGCTATTAAAGAACAGCCTCAAATTCAGTAAAAAGAGACGATACAACAGCAAAGCAAATAAACAAGCATATTCAAGTCTGTGAGCTGCAGTGCAAGTCATTAAACTAAATGACACTGTATAATCCTCTAATATTTGACTTTACTGTCAGCACCTATCTGCCACATATACAGGGTATTTTTTGTTTTGAAATTTTTGATTGGCAGTTTTGCCCTTTTTGCACAAAAATGATTAGCATTTGGTGCAAATTGTTCATCATTTTATAAGCAATTGATTAGCAATCGGCTGAAATTCAAAAGCAGTCAGCAGAAATTGTCTAGCAAACTGTGATGCCAACCCCCCCAAAAAACTACCATATATGTAGCACAATGAACCATCCATTAAAAGCCAAATACAAGCTCCAACAAAAACATAAACAACTAATAAGAACAATATATTGATGAATAAATCTGAATATAACCAAATAAATGTAAATTGTTTTTCATTTCTGTGGATTGTTTGCATCAACAATTTATATGCTCTTAAAATGATGAAGAACATTCACTTTTATTTCTTAACTTACAATGTCACGTAATTAATACGGCTCTTCACTCCATTGCAGCAAACAAATTTGAATATAACAAGATGAATTTATCTTCAAATCATCATAGTTTTAATTACCTTGAAATCCGGTCCAATTGGTTTTCCACACTCTACACAGTTATGTGCAAAGAGTTGCTGGTAGCAGGGTATACAATAGGGATGTTCTTCTTTCAAAATGTACCTACAGGCCACCAACTGCTTGTCACAGTTCCAGCATGCCAGATGGTCAGTGTGGTAGTTCTGATCCATTGCCTTAGTGTACTCTCCAGAGAATATCAACTGAAATAAAAATATTCAAAAATGAAATAATCCACTAATTTCTAATGAGCAACCAGTATTTAGAATCTTCATGAAGGCAAAATGTTTTGAAGACCATTTCAACACTGCAAGAGCCTTCTATTTATTTTTAAAGAAAATCAATCACAACGTTTTTGTGTTTATCATACCAAACTCTCTGGTCGGTATTCACTTCTGAATATACAAATGATGTAACCACAGTAGCATTGTACTGTTTTCAAGATTTTGATGTTACAGACAAATTTCTAAATAGTGAGGGTGCACATGATCCGGTTTATCATGTATTTAACCATCCTTTCAGCTCAAGGTAGTCCACCTCTTTCAGCTCAAGATAGTTGAGTTGAGTTGAAATGGTGCTTAACGTTGCAAGTGCAATATTTCAGCCATAACGCAATGTGATGAGTAAGGTGCACACCAAGCGAAAAGACAATTCATAAAAGGGATCGATAGAAAGGAAAGTGAAAGCAAAATATCCCAATTTTAGTCACCTTGTATGACAAGCATTGGGTTATTCTATCTAAGTGACACCATGTCACTCCCCAGAAGCCCCACGGGGTCAGCTCAAGGTAGTCCCCCCCTTTAGCTGAAGGCAGTCCACCCCTTTCGGACCAATACAAAAGCCTAAAATATAATCTAATCTGGACAATCCAATAAAAATGTGTCAATTGCAACATTTTCAACAACTGTTCAGCTATATACCAGGGCATCAAACACCCCTGGTAGATGAATACAACATGAGCATATCATGACCTATACTCCACTGACAACTTCCACCAAGAAAACTACGGGTCAATTACATGCCTTTCAGCAACTTTGCAGCTTAATCACCACCATGAAGGCATCATTTCTGCATCTCAGTTGGTTATCCACATAAGGCTTCAAACAGGGAATATCACATTATAGCCTGAAATATCACACTGTCAATGAAATATGTTTCCAAAGAACAGCAGACCAATAAGTATAAATGCACAGCCAGGAAATTACCATACCAAATGCAGTCTGTCATTGATCGTGGGGATATGACTAGAATGCGGAACTCGTGTACGTTTCTACCACCATCCACGCCTTCCACCGACTTTGATTTTTATGACTACAAGAGCTCAACACGATCCGTCTATTGAATACAGTCTCCAAAGAGAGTTAAATATTCCTTCATTAGTTAACATCCGCCTAACAAATGTCACTCCGACTTCTCAACAAAATTGAAGAATGAAATACTTCCAATGCCGGTAATGTTTCTCAAGTGATTCTGGTTCTACAAATACATGAACAATTTATGCCCAATGCTCCAATTAATCAATAAATAACGTTACTTTTCCACAACAGGAACCATTAGTGCAAATAGTCTTGAATAACATTCCTGCACATGGAGACACAATAATGTGGTTTCATAACCAGGGCTACTGCCAACCATCCAACACTTCGCACATGTTGAAAGAATCCAGTACTAGGATCTCGAAATGGCCGAATCCTGTTCAAGGATTGGACCACTACACTTCAGGAAAACATACCTGGGTCCATGATTTGAAATATTTGGTCGCAGAAAGAATCACAGCTTAATTGGGATAAATTCCTCTCAGCGTTTACATGGTCACTTGGCAGAGCAAACTCTTTCACACTACTGTCAAGTGCACGGACAATGGAAACTGAACGCACAATTGGTACATATATTATATGCAACCAACAAGAGTGGAGATCCGCTAACTAACATTGCAAAGCATGAATGCCTCAATATCATGCTTGACAATATAGACAGGAGATCAGAAACATATCAATAGTAATGTGATAGGTCTCCTCTATTATATAACAAAATGTGGAATCAATGTAGGAGCAGACTGAAATATTGATTCTTCTAAAGGGCTATTTAGTATTCACCCGCCTAGTTCTCTTTATGCTAAAATATTACTTGTACAGTTAATTGGTTTACACTGGGTCAAACAAGGTCCTCTAGAAGTGCCCTGTAAGTGTATTTTAACAGAGATATGTAGACACACTACAGTGAGACCAAAGAAAGTCAAGTTAAATGGTTACTCCCAGATGAAAGCTTGTGGAAGTTTTAAAAAAACTTCATGTCAGAACAAAATGACATTGCTGATGAAGTTTAAGGTTATATTACAGGTTTTGCCCATCTCAAATTCAAGACTGAAAATTAATTCCAGAAAGCTACGATTCTTTATAGAAGGAAGATGTCCACAAAAAAGGCTAACCCTTTACATGCAGATCTTGAACCTGTTTTTTTTCTGCAATTAAAGTGTATGCATATGTATGCAGAGAGGTCTGACCTATTTTTCAAGTCAAGTCATAAATATGTGTACTAAAATAGCCCACCTCTCACTAATACTGGAATTTGCAGTCTGGGGGGGGGGGGGGGGGGGGGGGGGGGGGGGGGGGGGGGGGGGGGGGGGGGGGGGGGGGGGGGGGGGGGGGG